>CM029601.1:78557857-78873106 GCA_017311375.1 Mytilus coruscus
TTGAGGGCCTACAGAAGGGAGGGATTTACTATAGAACCCTATGGTATTTAATTTTTTGTAATTTTGAAATGACTATAACTTGAAAACAGTAAGTGATAGACACACGCAGTCTTCAATAATGATCACAGGACAATAACACCAATCATATCAAATATAGGTTGAGTCCTTTGACACACTCACTTCTGTTTGAGAACTTGTAAACGGTCGAGATCCCCACCCCTAAACCATATATATTCATGTATGGGGCAATAATACAAATCAAATGAAATATAGGGGGAGTCCCTGGGGGTCACCCCCACCCTTATTATAAAAGAACTTGAAAACAGTCGAGATCCCCACCCCAAAACCATATATATTCTTGTATGGGACAATAAAACAAATCAAATGAAATATAGGGGAGTCCCTGGGGATCACCCCCACCCCTCCTGTATGAGAACTTGTTAATGGTCGAGATCTCCACCCCTAAACCATATATATTCTTGTATGGGACAATAAAACAAATCAAATGAAATATAGGAGTAGTCCCTGGGAGTCACCCCCACCCCATCCTGTTTGAGAACTTGTAAACAGTCGAGATCCCCATCCCAGAACCATATATATTCTTGTACGGAACAATAAAACAAATCAAATGAAATAAAAGGTGAGTCCCCTGGGTTCACTCCCACCCCCCTTCCGCTTTGAGAACTTGTAAACGGTCGAGATCCCCACCCCAAAACCATATATATTCTTGTATTGGACAATAAAACAAATCAAACGAAATATTGGGGAAGTTCACTGGGGTCACCCCATTCCCCCCTTCTTTTTGAAAACTTGGTAAAAGTCGAGATCCCCACCCCGAAACCATATATATTCTTGTACAGGACAATAATACAAATCAAATGAAATAAAAGTAGAGTCCCCTGTGGTCACTCCCATCCCCTTCCTGTTTGAGAACTTGTAAACAGTCATGATCCCCACCCCTAAACCATATATATTCTTGTATGGGAAAAAAAAACCAAATCAAATGAAATAAATGGTGAGTCCCCTGAGAATCACACCCCCCCTCCCCTCTTTTGAGAACTTGTAAACGGTCGAGATCCCCACCCCTGAACCATATATATTCCTGTTCATGATTTCAAGAAGATTTGAATGACATACATGGTTAATCCCTAGGCGTCACGTATGCATATCGCTTTACCAGACCAAACCAATTTGTACTGGATTTTGCCCAATGTCAGGCAACAATGGGAATGACTAATTTTGGCAACTTTGTTTGTGAGACTTAGTAACAGCATCCTGTTACAATTATTTCTTGTATTAAGTAATTTTTTAAAAATCAGAAAAAAACGTAACCACACAATCTACACATCTACAACCTATTTGAAATAATACACATCTACCGTTGCAAACTTTCCACAGGTGCTATCCAGCACTTTGATTATAGTAATGTCCTATTAAAATTTCAATTGAGCAGTATTTCCTGATATTTACACAGGTATTAACCACCAACCTGGTCAATACTAGTGTTGACTGGATTTTTGCAAACTTTGGCCACTATAAATTTTTTTCTTTATTATGTAATAATAAATTAAATGCATGACAAAATATCATGAATTAATGAAAATTTAATAAACATGTATTAAATAGTTATTTGCACATCACTATAATTTTGAAATTATATTTATTTTTGGGATACGGTGTCATGTAATGGAATCCTGATACGTATGTGCGACATGAAATGCCATTTTTAGAAATTTAGAGTCATTATCCTCAAATATTGATCATGTAATTGAAGTTGTCCAAAAGAATATCGGAACTCTCAAATAAAACCTTGTTAAAATGTAAAAAAAACTTCTCAGTGTTAAGTTGAAATTTGAATCACAATTTGCATTATATGTTTCAAATTATCAAGTGTTAAAAATTCTGACCATCCCTCATGGATTGTGAATAACGCGTCTGGATGAGTATCACAATAATAAGAACTCCTATTATGATATCTGATATATACATCTAATGTATCTATGTAGCTTTTCCTGAAATGACAATAATTTATCTCTCATTTTTGTCCATTCTTCAAAAATGGCAATGATAAATGCACACAATAATATCTGAATTTATAGTATCATAAATGTTTTAATGTATATTATTTCAGAGATTTGAAGCCAGAAAACATATTGCTAGATGACAATGGTAAGTTATTGATACCTAGCATAATAACATGGTAATTTTCAGCTGTAATTAATGTGTTGAAAACATTGATTGAGTATAATTGTCTTCCATTTTAATAGAGAAATAAAAAACATATAGATTTTGATAATATATAATTACAAACTGACAATTATGAATAAAACTGACCTAGTGAAAGATTACTATAGTTCTGCAGTGTCGTCATTGAAATTCTTGGAAGATACAAGAACAATGGAGTAAGAAAAGTTGATGAAGTACATTAGTCTGTTGATGTGAATTGAAAATTTGAAAATATGGAAATTCTTGTTAGCAGAATAAATTAGTGAAATTTCAACTGCAAGATCAATATGTCATCACCAAGAAATTTGTCCTATGTATTACATAATGGAATCCTTTACAGTACTATAAGTACACAAATTCTAAAATGGTAATTAGTATGTTCTTGTTACTCTCCATGAAAGTAGGGCCTATTGTTGGATGTTTGACCATCATAAGATTTTAATTTTCTTGTCCAATTTAAAATATGGCAGGCTTCCTTTGTCAGGTCATGTATTTTGACCAGCAACTTTAATTTGCCTGGTTACCATAATGGATTACTTTCCAAAGATAAAACAATTATACTAAATTTCCAAGGTTTTCTTCCGTGTTCCTGCTATTTACAAAATAGCAAAGTTCTTTAATGTATAACTGTAACAATTGTACTTTACTGACTGTTTCAGTATAAACCTGCACACAAGTTGTGTACTAAATAGTGGGATTCTGTTATGTATAAGTGAAAAGATAACAATATCAGTATTATTATAATAACATACACATATTTTACATTAGTTAAAATATTTTGTTTTCCTTTCCTTTCATTTTAAGTGATTTCACTGTATTCTCATTGAAACCTGAAGATGAACACAATTTTTCCTGATTGCTCTTCAGAATTTTTACTTCCTCACCATTCAAAAGTTGATGGGCCACAAGCCAAAATTTATATATGACTGCATATTTTTTATGCCCCCGCCATAAGCAATGGGGTATTAAGTGTTACCCTTGACTGTCCTGCCATCTTTCTGTTCGTCTTTCCGTCTATCCATTTCCGTTTCCGCACTCTGACTTAAGTTTTCCTCATCCAAATTTTATGAAACTCGTACACAATGCTAAGAACCACAATATGCAGAGAGTTCAAATTTGGGCAGTAAGTCATTTACCGTTCTAGAGTTATACCCCTTTTTAACTTGGAAAATGTCAAGCTTGAGCAGTGGCATTCGTGTCCTCAGACACATTCTTCTTTTATTTAGTTTGAATATCCCCAAGGAACACCCTGAATTGTTAAATATAATACCAACCATTCTGAATAACGCTTCAGAGTATCATGATTAAAATGTCATAAAACTGTTTATTGGTACCATTCTGTGTGAAATGATATTGGTGCCTCAAAATGCATGTGTTCCTTAATTTTGTCAAAAGGTAGCTATAAAAGATTCATATTAACACTACATAAACTTATGTGTCTACACTATTAATCGATACCATGTAGAGATGTAAAGTAAGGCAGTGACTCAAGGATGCCAGTTAGCCAATATTTACTTATAAAATTTAATAGTCAAAAGTTAGCAATTAATGGTTTCTATGTCTACCTAGATACTGTTAGAAGTTAATTTGAGTACTTGTAGTTGTCAATGGAAGTCTTGAGGGCTATTCCTTTAAAATGTATGTGGGAGGGTAGGAAGGGACTTTCAAAATATCCCTACAACGAAGAACCATTTTTTAGATAATATTGCATAATGGTTATAGATGCATACTGAAAAAAGACCCGTGACCCACATTCAATAATTAAACTTCCCTTCCTACCCTCCCACATACATTTTAAGGAATAGCCCTAATGTATGGGCAAACAGCGTCTATATTCATTTTCACTCTATTATAAATGAATATTTAATTTATGAATACTTTCCTCTACAAAATTGAGTTTGCCTGTACTTATTATATTGTTGTGGTATTGAACCCTAACAATCAATTAATAATTAATATAATTACAGGTCATGTTAGAATATCAGATTTAGGACTAGCAGAGGATGTGCCAGAAGGGGAGACAATTAAAGGTCGTGTAGGAACTGTAGGTTATATGGGTAAGTATTACAGTGATGATTTTGGGATACATAGCAACATTTAGGGTATTGATTTTCACCATAGAGACTCCTCAATTGTTTAATTCCACACTATTTGTACTCTGGTGAATAGTTGTCTCATAAGCAATCATACCACATCTTATTTTATATGACTGAAATGAAGTGTTCGTAAGAGAGGTAATTTGTATGTAACTTCTTAATGTTAATATCTTATTGTCAAAAGTAAACCCTATCTTCTGATACCATCTTGGAGAAATTATGGAAACCTTTTTGAATTTTTTGTTGCAAAAAGGGTGAGATTCTTGATAAAGGCTGTTAGTTGAATTGTTTTATGTTTGTCATTATGTTTTTTTTTTCATACATGTAGCTTACTGTGCGATATGGGTTTAGCTCATTGTTGAAGGCCATACGGTGACCTATAGTTGTAAACTTTTTTGGCAGTTGGTCTCTTTTGGAGAGTTGTCTCATTGGCAATCAAACTGCATCTTCTTATTTTTATATTATCCTCAGTAAAGCATTTGTTGGGATGGAAAAGATAAATCTGCCCTGTATTTGAAAGAGTGCTGCAATTTTTACCTGTTACAGACCTCGTGTAACAAATGTGATTCAATGATTGGTCTGTAGATGCTCTGGTGTAAGGCTAAAAATGTGCCTTATCCAAGATACATTCTTTTGTAAGTCACAAGGCCACTCTTAAAAAGTTCTTCTATGATGTTGCCTACCTGTGCCTTGTAGGGTTGGGTAGGTAGGTAGGTAGGTAGGGATTATTTTTTTTTACCAACAACATAAGTTACATGTATTAGACATGAAAACAACATTAGAGCAAGAAAAAAATCTTTAAAAAAAAATTTGAATGATTTCGGTCATAATTTTTTTGGGGTAGGCTGCTTTTTAGGTAGGTAGGTAGGTAACATCAAACAATTTAAATTTATATTTTTGGCCAAATCCATATTTTTTGCCCTCCATCCAAGTGACCCACTTTGGAGAATCTAAAATTCTTTGATGTATTGTTTAATTGGTTCTTATCCTTAATATGCATGAAATATTTATCATTGACATTAAGCAAACAAAAATCAATCAATCAATCAAACTCAAACAGTATAAATATATTTTGGGTGGTTTTAGCAAACCGTCGTCTTGGTTTGAAAGCAATTCAAGTTTCAAAGCAAAAAATGCATGAAAAAATGTAGTATGTTAATGATGTAATTTCCTGCAACTTAACTTTAAATGATATTTCTTTTGTGCAAAGTGTACTCTTAGTTTGAAGTTTAAATATTCATTTACAGCACTTATACCTGAGTATATACTTCATGCACCAAAGTATTGCACAAAAGTAAACTTTTGCGGTTTTAAATGTTTATTTCATACATGAATAAATAATGTACTTAGTGGCATATATCTGTTTTGTAATGACAAATTTAAAGACACATTAGAAAGTGATACTGGTTGTTATAAATTATGTGTATGATATTCTCTCGCAATAGATTAGGGCTATTCCATTAAAATGTATGTAGGAGGGTAGGAAGGGAAGTTTAATTATTGAATGAGGGTCATAGGTCTTTATTCAGTATGCATCTATTACCATTATGCAAAATTGTCTAAAAAATGGTTCTTGGTTGTAGGGATGTAAGTCCCTTCCTACCCTCCCACATACATTTTGATGGAATAGCCCTTAAATAAATGGAGACGAGGGCTGGAATACAAACAAAAACTCTACCAAATAAATCTGAGCTCATACAGACAAACTTCACAACCTGTTTTAATATGTTGATTTCCATAAAAATGGGGTTAACATATTAATTTCTAGATATTCAAAGAATTTGTTAGATGGAATTTAGTTTGTTTAACTTACTTTTCCCAATCCAAGAATAAAGAAGGAGGGAGTTAAATCCCAAATATTTAAAATTATTGTAATAAATAAATCATAAAAAATGGGTAAAAGGCTTCAGATAGAAAATACATTATTTCCAGTTGTTAATTATTTACTGACAACTTACCAGTATGTATCGAAGAAATTCATACTCTCACTTTAAAGTGAGGCTATATTGCATTCTTCTTGTCTGTCTGCCTGCCTGTTTGTTAAGCAAATATTTCTGTAACACCTATCTCAGGTACTTCTGAACTGAATGACTTTATGTTTGGTAAGCAGCTTGACAGGATCAGGTGCAATATTTTAGCACGTTTTGGATCTTTTGAACACCTACGTCAGGTCATCTGATACTTGGGGTTGCTTAGCACGGCAACACATGCATTCTAGTTAAATTTGTTTTGCTTTTAAAATATTTAATAAGTGTACTGGGTAACTTGATTAGAAGATGAAAAAACCATTTGTATTCTTTATATTTCAGCTCCAGAAGTAGTAAAAAATGAAAGATACTCATTTAGTCCTGATTGGTGGGGTTTAGGTTGTATTATTTATGAAATGATAGAAGGCAAGGTAAGGGTCAACTCCCATTGTCTGTAGTGTAAATAATAAAAGCTGAAAGAAGAAAGTAGTGTTATTCTACATTAGAAAAGTTGTACACTGTAAGGAGAATTTTACTTAATGATTTATGCCCATTATTGTAATAGCCACACCAAAAAATACGAAATAAAATTTTGTCAAGAAACATTGTCAGTAAATTTTAATCTTTGTAGATATATTCAGAAAAAGCAATTACTATCCAAACCCTCGACTTATCATGTGAGAGAAGACATTGTCCAATCAATCTGCTGTAATTTAATACGTCAGTTTCATATGAAACCAGAAGTATTTATACATCAAACCTAAAATTACGGATATAGAAAAACAAGATGCATGTTAGGGAGACGATAAAATAAAAAATAGTCAAAGAAATTAAATTCCCAAAGTTGTGTATAATATTATTGGTATATTTTTGTCAAATTGAAGCATATATCCCATTTAGGCCAAAGTTAATCAACTATTAAACTTAATACTTGACAGGGACCTTTTAGGGCAAGAAAAGAAAAAGTTCGGCGAGAGGAGGTGGATCGTCGAGTGAAAGAAGATAGAGAAGTCTACTCATCTAAATTTTCTAATCCAGATTGTTGTGATATTTGTCAACAGGTTATTATTTAATATTATTTTAAAATCAGAACTAGAATTTTGGCATTTAACAGGCTTTTTGGATAGTTATTCATCAGGAAACTGTATAGCCAAAAGTTTAGAAAGCTGAAGAAATATAATACAATAAGAGAAGGTAGTTCAAAATCAGTTTCAACAGAACAGTCGAAGTTATGTGGTCGTATTTGCCTATGGTGGTTGGAACCTATGAAAGTTCTGTTGACATGAGTGAAACTTTCAACATTAAATAATATTTAATATTGATATTAAGACTTATTTTAAATAATTTCTGCCCTTTAACACTGATCACACACAGTGTTCCAGCTAGGATTTCAAAAGGGCAGGGAGCCAATCATGAAAATGGCACTTTTGGACGATTGACATTTCAAAAAGGGCATGTCCTATGTAAACTGCAAGGGGTTTCAGCTAGGAGTTTTGAGAGGGTTTAGTAACTTTTACGCTAGATGAAAATCAACCTTATTTCGGGCAACAGTAAGGGACCAATGATGTAAATTACTAGCTATACATATGCCCTAGTCCTGAAAGGACAAAGATCTTTGAAGGCCTTATGCATGCTACAAATGTAGGCAGTCATGGTATGATTCTACTGGTGTGATGCTTAAATATGAAGATAAGAACAAAGATCCAGAAATTTAGTTCACAATTTCAGTTATTTTGAGGGGACATCCTGATCAACAAAAGTTGGATTCCTCTTTTTCAAAGCAAAGAATCACATCATAAATGAATTTGTAACGGCTATTTCACTGCATTATCAATATCCCTGTGAAACCATTTAAAATCGATATTTGGAATTCATTTTTATGAGCTTGGAATGATTAAAAAGACTGTCTATTTTAAATATATCAAGAAAAGATCACGTTTACGTTACATTAGATTTTTAAGCGAAATGAAAACAGGAAGGGACAAGAGGATAATAAATTTAGAATGAATCGGGGGTTCATCTACGGATTGGTTTGTGTTTAAAGTAAAGGCAAGAAATTATCATTATTTTTAAATTCAGTTGCTCAGTAAAATAATTATTTGTCTCTGGTTAATTTGAAACTAAATGATTTTGTATTTTACATTTAAGTGTCTATTTATAAAGATACGTTCACACATGCGCGATTCATGATAAAGAAAGCACATGTTTGAATCGTGAAAATATTATTGAAGTTTTATCTTTCTAATCGAAATTGTCAAAAGATTTCATGAAAAGTTTTATAAAATGTGACGACGTTCAAATGATGAAACTACGTCAACTGAGCTGGAATAAGTTATCGTTGGAGAAAATATGAAATTAAATGAACACTCCGGGGAAAAACAATTTTGTTAAATTGACGAAACTACAAAAACATCTATGGATAAACGAACTGCAAATAGTGGTCTTTTGAGAAATCCTAAAATTGAAATGCTGACTGACCAAATTTAATGGGAAAAATAATTACAATGGTCAATTATGAGGTTTAATTAACGGATTAACGACCCATCGATGGCGATAAGAGGATTATCTGTAATCACAACTTATTACACCTGCTGTAAATGTAATTAGCTGAGGGTCATAAACCTGTCATAAATATGAAGACAGGTAGAATAATAGTATTTTCATCAAAATATTAGGACAATAAAGGCATGGACTTGAGTAAAAGGGCAGCGCATCTGAAAAAGGGCACAGGGCGACACTCGGGGAAAGGGCGGGCGGACCACCCTGTGAAAACGACCTAGCTGGAACACTGACACATGCAGTAGCTCTTACGCTTGTGAACAAAATGATGGCTATTATATGATACAATATTTTCAGTGGAAAAGAATATACTTGAATTGACTTTTTTAAATGCTTTCTAAAAAAATGAAATATGTAGAATGATTGATTTATTCAAAATGTACCTTTATACTAAATACTGACATGTATTAATTTTCTTTCAGCTTCTACAGAAGGATCCAACAAGTAGATTAGGTTGTTCAGAGTCTGGTGCCAATGCAGTTAAAGCCCACCCATTTTTTAAAACAATCAATTTTAAACGATTAGAAGCTGGAATAGAGGATCCACCATTTGTTCCCGATGTAAGTTTTGGTGAAGGCATATGTATTGAATGAATTAATCTGCCTGTAGAAAATACAAAAAGTTCATGAACATTTGTTAGGGAACAAAAATATGAGATAGCTCAATTATTTTAAATCTAGTAAAAGTTACATAAGAAAGTTACTGATAAATTTAAAAAGCCGAAGGTTTTATCAGTGTTCATCTACAAATGCCTTATTAAGGCTCTCAAAATTAGTATTCACTATGAGTATCACATTAGAAGTTAATGTTGGCCTTTCATTTTGACTATTCTTTATTCTATGATATGTGTGACCCCCTTTGTAGCAGTCTTAAAACTGACATTAAAATACCTGAAAACAAACAATATTTCACATTGAAATTAAAAGTTTGTCAATTGAGACATATTCCAAAATGTGTTTGTTACATTTTCTAAAAAGTGGGAGATTTTAGCTTAGCTTCTCAGGAGATGGCTACAGCAGGGAAATTTGGAAAAATCTGTATCTATCATGTCAAACACTAAATTGTTCATAGGCTGTGAAAGTTGTGAATAAAACAGAAGCTATATATTTAGTTGATTATGTGAGTCTGTTTACATTTTCTCAATGATCTGTTTATACTATGTATATTTCTTTTATTTTCAGAGAAGAGCAGTATATTGTAAAGACGTTCTAGATATAGAACAGTTTTCTACAGTAAAAGGAGTAAATTTAGATCCCACTGATGATAAATTTTATGTAAAGTTCAATACAGGCAGTGTATCATATGCTTGGCAACAAGAGGTATGTTTAGTAGAACCTCACCTATCAGGCTTAATATGGTAAATCATTACCTAAGGTTGTTTGGGGCCTTTTAAAGCTTCATATGCATTACCGTATGTGTTTTACACATTGTTGAAGACCGCACAGTGATTTATAGTTTCTTATTTCTACATATTTGGTTTCTGGTGGAGAGTTGTCTCAATGGCAATTATAACATCTTTTTATATTTGTAAAGGCACCAGATGTTGGCCGCCCTAAAAGGCATAATGTGGGTGTACACCTTTAGTTGCTTTTTTAAATGAAAATTATTTGAGAAATGCTACAATTGCTATGTTTAGGTTACCTGAGTACCATAAATGTTTAATTAAAACTGTCTTAAGGATACAATTTTTTAAACAAAGCTTGTAATAGGAATATTTGTATGTAGAATTATAAAAATAAGTTTTGTCGCATCCTTTACTTAATTATGTTTATTTCTTGATTCTTCTTTACAAAATGTAGATTTAACATTTTATGGTCATATTTTTGTATTATTACATAGTAAATTAGAAATGTCATTTTACCATGTATTATTTCTCAACCTTAGTCAAACAAGAGACTTTTAAAATTATTATTTGCTTTTATTGATTGAAGAAAAAGCTTATTGGAGTAACGGCAAATCCTAGTTATTTAGTTGAGAGTCCAAATAATTTGACTATAAAAATATGGAGATGTGGTATGATTGCCAATGAATCAACTATCCACCAGGGTTCAGATGACATTGAAATAATATAATAATTTGGATGATATGTTATCCTGCAGATATAGATGCGTTACTTTGTAAGCTAGCTTTTTAAAAGTCCAAATCATTGTGTAGATCTAAAAAATAGCAGTATATGTTTATATGTTTATTAACATTGTCCTCCTGGATATTTTGCAAAAACTATCAAATGTGCAGAAAACATCATCCCATCTTGTCACAGAACATCAATATCTAACAGTAGAACAGGAATGACCATTGTCCATAGTATTTAGATTTAAGACAAATTATTAAATATTGCTTGTCTGATAATGTGCTATATTGTGTTTTAAAAAGAAACAAATATTCTTGTAATTGGCATATATCATATGTCATTTTTTTTTTTAATCTTGTAGATGATAGAAACAGAGTGTTTTAAAGAATTAAATACTTTTGGTCCCGATGGTGGTCCATCACCAGATTTAGAAGACCCACCACCTCCAGAAAACAGAGGTGGTTTATTGGAAAGATTGTTTAGAAGACCGAGGGTAAGCCAATGCAGTATATAAACCAAAGCTATTTTTACATATTTTTAATTCATCACATTGAAAAGCTAGTAGCTACTATCATCACTTTTCGAGAATTTTGTAGATCATCTTTTGTTAAACTTACAACAATCTTCTCATCAGAAACCCTTAGTACAATTGAACAAGACAACCATCTTTACCTGTAGTTATTGACAATCCAGGAAAATAAACATTTCTAAAAATTGGATATATCCATAAGATTGATCATGCTCTTTGTTTCATGCTCTTTGTTTATAACTGAGGTGAGAGGGTACCAGCTTACCAGCCAATATTGCAAATTATGAATTGAAATTCATGGAACAAAGTATATAAATTTTGATAATTCACTTGTCCAACTTAATTTGGTTTGGAGAATTTGGTTCCTTTTCAGATTGTCATTCCATGACTTTGCCTAAAATTCAGGATATTTACCACTACCAATTACCTTTAGGAAACTTTCATTAAAAAAATTGTATTGTAGATTGATGAATTTTTAGTTGAATAAAAATAAGAATATGATTTTTTTTTTCTTTCAAATATTTATAAAAGTGGATTGTGAAATAATATTTCACTATTAGCAGTCAGTGTTGGTTCAGTTTTGTCAAAATAAGCTCAAAATATTGATGATGTATTACTGGCTTGCAAGTCAATAATTCAACTCATTTGAATCCATATTCGTGCAAACTTCAATTTAACCTTTAACTGGGATGGGCTTAGCATGTTTAGTTAACAAAAAGATAAGTTTGTCAACATTTTAAAGTGAAACAACTTGTTTCAAACAAGGCAGCTACTGGGAAGATCCCTTTCGTTGATTGATTCATCCTTCAAAAAAATCATTCAAATACAGGTAAAAAGATATTTACATATTTTTTAATCTATGACATAAAATCAAACAGATCTAGAAAAATTGGCATTATACGATTGCACTTGCTTGCCTGTGTATTTATATTTTGATGTTTACCTCAGGTCAAATGACCTATTTAATTTGGATAGACATTATAGTATTTTATAAATAAAATATTAGATTTTTAGTTGAATCGGTGAACATGAATTTGATAGCTAATACCCCTTTAATACTGTTCCTTATGGTGTTAAGTTTTGAATTCAATATTTTTGCAGACCAACCAGCATCATTGCTGTTATGTAAGTAGAACATAGGTTTAAGCATGAATTTATAATTTCTTTTCACTCATGTCTTGTAATAGATGCTATTTTGGAATCTGTGTCACTTGACCCGAGAATTTGCGACACTTGAACTATTGACTTCATACAACAATCACTTTTCCTTCGTTGCGTCAGATAGTTTCTCTTGTGATGTCAAAATTTTACGGGAACTTCTGTGATGTCTAGTAATAGCGACAAGGTGTATTATGAAATAACATAGCTAGTTTATTGACAGATTTTGTCCAAAAGTAGTTTAATTGAACCACTTGAAAGATTCAAGTTCAGATGTTTTAAATCTGGAGCCTATGTGTAATATAGTAGCAATGATATAAGCATTTTATATTAATTCAATTAGTGAAAAAATATTGTATGTGAACCACCACCGAAACAATGCAATTGCAATGATAAAAGAAAATGATCTATAATGGTGTTTACCCATAATATGTGCAATGTTCTTCATCTAGAAAATTGGAGGAAATTTTACTTTAAAGCAGGATGAAAGACTGACTCTAGCATTTAGTGGTACAATATTCCGTATCTAATCATAACTGTAGCCATTTTTGTTTCGCGAGACATAGGTGTTGCTTTTTCCAGAGGTGTTTACAATTGTTGAGTTTTCTGCTGAAGTCAGTTTGATAGGAACTGCTTGTGATAGATTAATAATATTTTCTAAAAAGTTGCATTAATATCAGTACATATCAGTTTGATGACTATTGTGAGGCCCTGCCCCCTATGTTATGGTCCAGTGACTTTCAATTGATAAGTAATTTTCAATGTTAAGTTTTCTGCCTAAAGAGGCATTAGCTGTCAAATTCATGTTAACCTATTTGACTCAATTTTTATATTTGATTTATAATATACTACAACATATATCCAAATTACGAAAAGTCTAAAATAAAAAATTACTAATGCATGGACTCGATAATATGTATCAGCATTTCATGTGTATTTTAGTTTAGACATCATCTAATTAACCATGGAGATGACCTCCGAAAAATACAGACGGTAATATATATACCAGATATAAACATAAATATAAATAGATAGCAAGCACCTTCTATTGAATTCTAGGTCTGTTTGATTTCATGGTATAGGATAAAAAAATTATGTTAATCCTTGTTTTTACCTGTATAAGAATGATTTTTTGTGGATCAAATCAGTCAATGAAATGGTCCATCTTAATCTAACTTTCAATATTGACAAACTTTTCCTTTTAATAGCTGAACAAGTCTGGTAAAGGCGTAATCCATCTCCAGCTAATGGGTTAAATCGAAGGTCACATGAATACGGATTCAAAAAGGTTAAATTATTTACTTGCAAGTCAATAATACATCAGCGATGTTTTTGAGCTTATTTTGACAAATTTTGGCCAAACTGACTGCTTATAATAAAATATTTCAAAATTCTGCTTTTATTAATACCTGAAACAAAAAGAATAGTACTTTAATTTTTTATCTAATCATAGCTAATGCCCCTTGAAGTAATTTCGATAGGAAGTTTTTGTGATAGATCAATGATATTTTCTATAAAGTTGCATTACTATCAGTGCATATCAGTTTGATGAATATTTCAAGGCCCTGCCTAGGTCATGGTCTAGTGACTTTCAATTATTTAGCAATGTTGCTGTCCATTAGATTGGGTTTTTTTTCTTGAATTTTCCACCAACAGGCGAGACATATCTCTGTATCAACAGTTAATGATTGGCAAATATTTTGGTCGCACACTCAAGATAGAAACAGGACTAAATCACCTACAAATGGTCTATTTATTAACATATAGATTTACAACACTTTGAATATTAGAATGATAAATTATTTTACATATCAAGTTTTTGGTTTTTTTGTTTCTTAAAGAGTGTTGAAACATGATGACTATGGTCTTAGGTAAATATTCAGAACAAATCTGAGATTTACTTGCAGGCTTTGTATAACATATGAATTTAATAAATTGGTATTCTCCGTTTTTAGTGAATAATTGAGTATTGCTTAGTCAAATTAGCTTAAATTGGTACTTGTGTACTTACTGTTGAGAAAAAAAAGTTTCTCCAGTAAATTTGATCCTCATGTAATAACATTATATTTTTTTTTCTTATTAATATTGATTGTGACCAGTTATACAATTTAGTTTTAATGTTTATTTTTCTTTTTAACAGAATTCAGAAGGACACTGACAGAGGTATTTTACCTGGTGTTAAAGACACTCAGTGATATTATTTATCAAAGCTCAGGATTATGTCCAGGGAGATAAACAGAGGATAAACTGTCTATGGGGAGATAACTCCAGACCTGACAGCCGTCTCTGAGGAATGATTTTTATAAATTCCCTAGTATAATCAACAACATTGCTAGTTCCTTACTTTATTTTTGTTGTTAAGAGAGATCTTGATATAATCTTATTGTGTTTATCAAAACACAGATATATGCCATCATTTTTTTTCTGTGAAGGTGGATTTTTCACCTCCAGAATATGTGAGATTTAGGATTGTAGGGCTCCTGTGATAAAATGCGAATAGTGGTCACTTGCTAGATGATATTCATTAATAAGGATTAGTGGTCACTTGCTTTATGATATTCAATAAAAAGATCTAGTGGGCACTTGCTAGATGATATTCAATAAAAAGGTCTAGTGGGCACTTGCTAGATCATATTTAGTAATAAGACCATTGATCAGCTGAAGACTCAGGTTCCTTATCTAGATAATGCAGGGTATGGACTAGATATCAATCAAATGTCTTGATTTAAAAAAAATTTAAATGTAATCCTATACTTAAGGGAGTTAAGCCTTGGTAAAGGGATACAACTCTGAATTATTTATGCTTATCATGGAATTTTTATCTTCATGTGATACACAATTGAAGAAAAAAAATCTGTTACTTAAAAGCTCAGAATAAATTTATAAAAATGGTTACCACAAAAGTGCCCATTATTGTTTTAGTCATATCCCTTGACCTAGTTTTTCTTTAAGCTTTCTTGGGCCCTAATGATTAGGTTACAATACTGTAACGCTAATCATCAACCAGATCTTTACAGTTGTTCAAATTAAAAAAAATGATTATTAATAAAATAGTACATATTTTTGTTTTAGTCATAAAGAAAAACTTCAATTTCTTTTCCTGAAAATAGGAGTACTTGTATGAATTTAGAGGAAGGGCCAAGGACCTATGACCACTATAAAAATTTGAACCCCCTGCACATTTTAAAAGAAAAAAAAAATTAACAATACTTTCAAATACATTGATATTTGATTATATTTTAATATTATACATTTATATTTTGTGTTTCTTAATGATTTACATATTATAGCAGACCTGTATACTTCTTTGCAGAAAAGAGAATAAGAATGATTTTATACGACCGCAAAAAAATTTTTGTGGTCGATATTGGTATGACGTTGGCGTCGTCGTCGTCGTCGTCGTCAGTCGTCAAGACGCATTGGTTTTCGCACTCTAACTTTAGTTTAAGTGAATGGATCTCTATGAAATTTTACCATAAGGTTCAATATCACAAAAGGAAGGTTGGGATTGATTTTGGGGTTATGGTACCAACAGTTAAGGAATTAGGGGCCAAAAGGCCAAAAATAAGCATTTTGTAACTTCCAGACATAACTTGTGTGTTAGTGTATGGATCTCTGACATTGTACCACAAGGTTCCATATCACACAGGAATGCTGGGATTGATTTTGGGGTAATTGCTCCAAATTATAGGAATTAGGGGCCAAAAAGGGGCAAAAACAAGCATTTTCTAGTTTCATAACAATAACTTGTGTGCAAGTGTATGGATCTTTCTGAAATTGTACTACAAGGTTCCATATCACAAAGGGAAAGCTGGAATTGAGTTTGGGGTAATTGCCTGAAACGTTTAGGAATTAGGGGCCAAAAGGGCCAAAAATAAGCATTTTCTAGTTTCCAGACAATAACTTGTGTTCAAGTGTATGGATCTCTCTGAAATTGTACTGCAAGGTACCATACCTCAAAGGGAAGGCTGGGATTGAGTTTGGGGTGATGAATCATAAGGGGTTCAAAAATTTTGGGGAGAGTTTTCTTTTTTCCTTTTTTTCTTTAAAATTTTCCATTTTAAGTTGGTTATTTCTGAATTATATTTAAAAGCAAATAATAATGATATGGCAGGAGATACACACCTAACAGGATGTGTAAATTATTATATAATAAGTATTGTGCAATAGCAAGAAATTTTCAATTGCACAGTATTGCGTAATAGCAAGAAATCTTCAGTTGCACAGTATTGCGCAATAGCAAGAAATATCCAATAGCACAATATTGTGCAATAGCAAGAAATTGTCAATTGTACAGTATTGCGCAATAGCAAGAAATATTCAATTCCACAGTATTGCGCAATTGCAAGAAATATTCAATTGCACAGTATTGTGCAAAAGAAGATACTTTGTATAAATTGCTTATTTCTTGACCAATTTCAATGGGGTTTTATTCTTGAACTCTTGGGGTTCTTTAATATGCTGAATCTAATCATGTATTAAGTTATTGGATTTTGGGCCCCATTTTAAATTGGTCCACATTGAGGTCCAAAGGGTCCAAAATTAAACTTTGTTTGATTTCATCAAAATTGAATTATTTGGGGTTCTTTGATATGCCGAATCTAACCGTGTATTTAGATTCTTAATTTTTGGTCCTGCTTTCAAATTGGTCTACATTAAGGTCCAAAGGGTCCAAAATTAAACTTAGTTTGATTTTAACAAAAATTGAATTCTTAGGGTTCTTTGATATGCTGAATCTAAACATGTATTTAGATTTTTGATTATGGGCCCAGTTTTCAAGTTGGTCCAAATCGGGTCCAAAATTAAACTTTGTTTGATTTCAACAAAATTGAATATATGGGGTTCTTTGATATGCTGAATCTAACCATGTATTTAGATTTTTGATTTTTGGGCCCGTTATCAATTTTTTCCACATTGAGGTCAAAAGGGTCCAAAATTAAACTTTGTTTGATTTCATCAAAATTGAATTATTGGGGTTCTTTGATATGCCGAATCTAACCGTGGATTTAGATTCTTAATTTTGGTCCCATTTTCAAATTGGTCTACATTAAGGTCCAAAGGGTCCAAAATTAAACTTAGTTTGATTTTAACAAAATTGAATTCATACGGTTCTTTGATATGTTGAATCTAAACATGTATTTAGATTTTTGATTATGGGCCCAGTTTTCAAGTTGGTCCAAATCGGGTCCAAAATTAAACTTTGTTTGATTTCAACAAAATTGAATATATGGGGTTCTTTGATATGCTGAATCTAACCATGTATTTAGATTTTTGATCCCGTTATCAACTTTGTCCACATTGAGGTCAAAAGGGTCCAAAATTAAACTTTGTTTGATTTCATCAAAATTGAACTCTTGGGGTTCTTTGATATGCTGAATCTAACCATGTATTTAGATTTTGGATATTGGACCATAATAGGTGAATGTCCAATTTAAAATTTTTAAGTTCTTAGACCACATTCATTCTGTGTAAGAAACCTATGCTGTGTCAAATATTTAATCACAATCCAAATTCAGAGCTGTATCAAGCTTGAATGTTGTGTCCATACTTGCCCCAACTATTCAGGGTTCGACCTCTGCGGTCGTATCAAGCTGCGCCTCATGGAGCATTTTATTCTTTCTGTTGAAAGAGTTTAGTTTTAACACGTGGGCTAAGTAAATTATAATTAATCCAGTAGTGCTAGGAAATTTTCATTCCTGATTTAAAACAGAGTCCCATTTCTGTACTGGTTCAGAAAATCCAAGTTGAGACAACCTTGTTTGACTTCACACTTTGAACTAAAGTGAAGTTATTTAAACTTCTGATAGGAAACTGAGAATTGCATGTTATATGTTTAGTTTTATTCTAAAACAACTTTGACAAAGCCAAAAAAAAAAAAAACATAGTGAATGCAACAAGATTCAAAGCTTGCTTTAAAAATCTAGTTGCATTCATGATTTTTTTTCCCCACTTTTCCAAAGTTGTTTGTCAAAGCCTTATAGGTAATGAACAGAAAATTTTCTTAATATTACAAATTCACATAACTTATTCAAGTACTTAATTTTTTTTTTGAACATATCAGAAACATGGTTTTTATTTTTGTAGTTTTAATGTGAAGGATAACTTATGATGAAGAACAGCAATAAAAGTGCTGTATCTTTGCAAATGGTCTTGTCAGCTAAGCACATGTAGGGATTTTGTAATGAATTAATACCCCATCCCCTCTTTTTCCTTTACTCTGAAATATGGGAGTAAGTTTTTGACCAAGTTCAAGGTCACATGGGAACAAAACTATATATTATACCCCACATTATATAATCTTTATAGAATAGGGCATTTATTTATTCTGACCACTATTTAATAAGACTGAGTTGTGACCAAAGTTGAGACGAGGAGTTTATTTACTTTCATATAATGGCTTTCCCATTTAAATACACATTGAGAGAGGAACACATCTTATGTTCAGATCCCCAAACATAAAGTGTGCTCCCCTCAGAGTATGTTAAAATGAGATTGCTATACATGTGACCATTGGGTAATAAATGCCTGTATCTAACAAGTGATAGGAGCTATGATGGCAGCTTGCTAGTCAAGATTATTTGTACCTGGTGTTCATTTAAATGTTGTCTTCCTATAAGGAAATTTCGTAGATAGAAAACTTGCCAGTATTTTGTCAAAAAAAAAATGATTTGTTTACATTGCAAGGTAATGTGCTCACAGTAATATGTTTTGTTATAATTGTTAGATTTTTATTTCTCCTCAGTTATTGTATCATTGGAATGAGAGAAGTTTTTATAGTGAGAATGAGTATCTGCCAGTATTTAAGATGTATGTATATTCTTTGTTATGAACCCATTTGATGACTGTCAAGTTTTCATATGTAGTAAATAATGCATCCGTTATAATACAAGGATTTATTTTGTCCAGCGTTGAAGTGATTTTTCATTGTGCATTGTAGTTCTGATTAGGCCAGACTTGCATTATTTTATAAGGATAATATATATATATATAGAATTTTGCTATGAAACATAATACACTTTCCTTTAATTTGCCTTAGTTTGATGAAAAAACTTGGCTTTTATAACTGAAAATGTTGCTTAAACTTTTAAATTCTTCACCAATAGTAGTTTACCAAAAATAACTAAAATTCTTGTAGTTGATATATATTTTTATAAATTTGGATACTAATGATCTTTTAGAATAATTACAGTACAGGATTTCAGTTGTTAAATTTATCAACTGGAAGAAAGTTATGGTGGTACTTATGAATCATATTTATCATCTGTCTCCTATTTTGTATCCACACCCTACCTTTGTAGATATAAAGAACAGAAGATGTGAATTATACATCTGCCATTAGTTCAAGTCAAAATCTTCTAAATTGTAATCCCTGGTGAATGTCACTTGAAGATCACGATTACAGTTAATTCGTCCATTGAAATGCTGTACAGGCAAAACATTTGTACTACCTGCCACAATCTAAGACGGGCATTGCAGAATGGTTGATCATGATGTAACAATGTGCCTTCATCCAAGATTATGAAGGTAAAGCTCACAGAGGATAAAATTATACAACATCGGAATCAACATAATGCCGTTATGACCATGATACATTAGGACCTTGCATTATTTTCTGTCTACGTAAAACTTCCAATATCTTGGATCCCAAGAAAAATCTGGTAGGCCCCTTATATTTTGGGGGGATATCTAAAGTTGTAGATGGATGATATATAAAGTTCTGTTTTGTATGAAGATGTGGCACCAGTTTTACTTGTGTTTTTTTGATACATCTATTAAAGGACATTCATAACTGACAAATTATTAACCTTTTCTACTGAAAGCTTTAAGAAAGGTTTCATTTAGAAGTAACAATTTTTACATAATCTAAACAAGTCTAGCCATTTTTGACAGATGTTGGGTGTTTGATCGGGTTTATTTCTTTACAAATTCTACAGTCTGGTTTAATCAGATAGATCATTTGAGACCATTTGATAAAGTTGATATAATCTTCTACCTCTTAAAATGATATTAACACCAAGTTTTTTTAAGCTTTATATAATGCCTGACCACATACAAAAAAAAAAAAAAAAACGATGCTTTCAATATACTATAAATAACACATGACTAGATATTTAATTATAGCCATTAAGAACAAACATATATGAAGCATTGTGATTATATTTTGTTTGATTATAACCTTTATGTTTGCTGAATTTACTGGGTTTAAATGCCACCAGGAAGTAAAATTAACAAATGGATTGTAAATAAACATTAAATCTGTGATTAAGAATAAACATTGTTCTAACAAAAATTAAGTTTTTACTGAATGAAGTTTCTGAGAGAACTACCCTGGTATATCACAGGAAGTGAACTTAAGAATAGATAGTTCTTAGACATCAAATAATGTGATTAAGAAGAAAATTGAAAAAGTAAGACAGTAATTCTGTATCTCAATAAAAGGTGGTAAAGGGTTCCTATGCAGTGGAGAATTGGAAATGCAAAAGTTATTTGACGAACGAAATCACTTTTTCAACCTGGAAAGTTGCATTTCTACCTGTTTGCAGAAAACATGGCCAATAACAGCCTTCCAGTAAAATAAAAAAGTGATAAAGGTTGCTTACATAGTCAACAACAACAAAAAAACAACCTAGACCATTTACCAACCTGTGTACAATATTCACATTTTAAAGATTTATGATTATTAATACTTTAATAAATAAAATTTAATAATTTTTTCAAATAGCAATTCCAAGTTAAAAAGTCCAATATTATAGCATAGGTAGAGAGTACTCTTGTAAATAATTAAATTATGAGGATTGTGACTACATAATGAGTAAATAGTATTGTATGAATGTGAATGTGACAAAAATGTATTAATATCAGTTAATTATTGTTATGTGCTAGAGCAATGTGTTCAAATGGTAGATTTGAAATATAACTAATGGAGAATCTCATTAATGAATCTCTGCTTCAAAGTGCTGGAGGATCAGTCTTTCATTTATCCAGCCAATATAAATTGAAAATACAAAATTGAAAGTTATTAGATTCAACTATGTATATATTTTCTTGCAACTCTGTTTTCGATTGAAGTTTTAGAAAATCAGATGGCGAAGTCGAACAAAATGACAATAAAAATATAGGTAGAATTTACCTTTAAAGCTTTCTGAGTATGAGTATTTTTTATTTAGATAATCTCCACTCAAATGAATACCAAATTAATTCTGTTCAACAAATAGTAGTAACTACTGGTATTTTTACAGTATGGGCATTTTTTAAGCTGATCAACACTTGCTCATAATGTTGGGAGATATATTGGGATGACGTTTCCACCACATTTTAGATAAGGAGGCATTGTTTTTGTCACATTTGTCTACTTGACACAAAGCTATGGCAATCCTGCTTTACAGGAAGCTTTTTCAATTCTGCTTGACACAAAAGTTTGTCAATCCATAATCAATGACAGTTAACATTCAAAAGGAATATCTTTACAAAGAAACATCATGCAGTTTTGCAGCTTGCATGTTTAGAAGGAAACAAGGTGCTCATGGTAAATGTTGTCAGTGCAAAATCTTGTAAAGTCTATATTAAAATGAAATGAGAAGCAACTTAAAGGTATTGATTGCTTTGTAAAATGTGCATTCTAAATTTTATGCCGATAAGAAGTTTATGATAGTTATTTAACTTATCTTCCTTTGTAAAGTGGACATGAGAATCTGTATTTAAAGCTCATTGGTATTTTGCAAATGAAGGTACATTCTGTCTAGTTAAAATATCATTCTTCAGATTTTCAGTATAAAAAAATAGATTTTTTTAAATGAATTTGAAGCTTAACGAGAAAGGATTGGATTTGGTTCTCTTTTTTTAACAAATAACATGTTACCTGTAAGATTACATATATATAGTGATCCTTCTTTCATTTCATATATGTGTTAGTTTTGCGGTACTGTGAAGGATTTGGATTTCATAGCTTGTACACAAAATTTCCTAATGTGAATTTTTCAGTGTGGGGTGGGAGTTTAATGATTTTCCTTTTTTGCATAAGCCCAATTTTGCATTGAAAATTGTTATCAATGTCAAATTATTTTTGACAATGAATGGAAGAAATTTTTGTTAATTCAAAATATAAAATGAATGTTCGTACAACGGTTACTATTGATGTTTGTCATATGAATTTCTTACAATATATATATATATATAGCTATAAAATTTGACTTGTACAAGAATAGTCTTTTTGCATGGTAAATGGTGTGGATGTAAATCAACTTTTAATGTAATAATTGATCTCTTCTTTTATCGTGTTAGGAGAAAACATTTTTTAATTGCTTCATCTGTCACTTCCATGTTTTTACTCATCATAATTAACATGATAAAAATCCTTTTATATTGACATAAACTTCACATAACATTTTTGAGTTATTTTTTTCTAAGGATAGGACTGTATAATTGTAGAACAATAAAAAAAAAAAACACTTATTTAATGACTGTTGATTTTTCCTAAATAACTGAGAATTTTTGACCTTATTTACATGTTTGTTTTAATACATGTCTTTGAAAGCACCATTTACCAAGCAAAGTTTGATACTTGAATCATATTTATTATTGTATGTATGTGCTGCAGGATTCAGCTGTGTATATATGTCCTGATTATTTTATGTGAATGTTTTACATTTTATAACTTATCCGTTTCTCTCAGTAACCTCATCGATGTTTAAGAAATAAAATGTGCTGTTTTCTTTGTTAAAAAAATATATATTTCTCCGGTGTAATAAAATGTACATTGGTGCTTTTCATAGAAAAATTTCATTTAGATCAAAGAAGTTTACATAAATCACATTGAAAATTCCTTTAACAGATTAGTAAGATTTTTAGAGTCACTCTAGAAATTGATATTTCCAAATACCTGAAAATTCATTAATGAGGAGATATGATAAAAGCCATTATTTTGCCCCTGTAATTGCAAAAATACTTCCAGTAAACTTATTCAAAGCCTTCAAAATTATGTTCATTTATTCGTAATTGAACAGGATTATAAAATCTATGACATCATGATTATGTTGTTATGAACTTATTTGACGCAAATTGACCAATTCACCTGTTTTTTTGTCAAAATTTATATGAACAACAGCTTTACCCAAAAAGAAATTAAGGGGCCAAAAAAGTGATTTTGTCATACATTCTCCTTTTTCAACTTGAGTTACCAAATGTATAAGTGAAAAGTTTTAATGATTAATTCACAATATATCAGTGTAAAAGCACAGAAGTGTCAGATGAAGTCAGATTATATAACATCTTTCAGGACAAACAAGTTTATCATTTTCATCAAAGGAAATACTGATGTACAAATGTATGAAATAAAAATTAAATATATGTAATTACTGGCAGATTAATTATTTTTTCAACTTATGTAATATTTCAAACAGCACAGGGTATAATCATTGCATTCACTTTATTTTACAACATTGACAACTTCCTGTATTGACAGCATTTGATCAATACTCTATAACAGCATTATAGGCTATATTTAGTAGGTGATGTAACCTCTTTTGATACCTTTCTAGTAGATATGAGAATGAGAAACGTGTAAAAGTTATATGAAAATGTGAATGACAGCTCACTAATAAAATGTTAAATTATACATGTATTAGATTTGTGCTTGATACCTGGCTTGGAAATGGTTTAAATAGCTTAATAACCCTGGCTCGATGGGTCATAGATACTCCTTGGTTGTTTTCTGTGTATACTAGCAGCAATATTACACATTTCAAAGGAATGCAAAAGACAACTGGAGGTCAAATGTGCAGTCTTCAGCAATAGACACAAGTCAATACCATATATCAAGTTCTAATTACTAAGTTTAGATAAATGGTTAATAAATTAAACAGAAATAACCTCAGATTGGCCATAAAATTGTTAAAACTAGCTTTATTAGCCTGGTTAGATCAGTCGGAGGTATTCATTGTTTATTCTTTAAGAATATTAGTGACATAATTACATGTAATCTGCATTAGCCAATCTTAAAACACCAACAAATGAACAAATTGACATTTGTCATTAATGTCTACGCTCAGAGTAGTTGATCTGCATTTCTTAAACTCTACGCTCAGAGTAGTTGATCTGCATTTCTTAAACCACAATTGTAGTTAAATATCAATATGTGTGGCATCCGTAGTGACTGAAAAAATACCAAATTTCAAAGTAAGCTTTTTTGCTTGAAAAGGAGGTGTTGAGTGGACATCAATGAGACATCTACAAAACAAAAACACAAACATATTCAAAACACAACACGAGGTCAAAATGCAGACATCAACAATAAATAAGTGCCAGTACCAAATATCAAGCTCGAAATCACATGTAAGCTTAGTGATGAATACTTGAACAAAAATAACCTTAAGATCATTCAACATCAAATTCTTGAAAACAATAAAAATATGTTAACACAACCATTGACAATAACTTAAGAGAGGCACATTGACATGTGGCAGAGATTAGAACACATTTTTTATACAACCGCAAAAAAATTTTGCAGTCGTATATTGGTATGACGTTGGCGTCGTCGTCGTCTTCCGAAGACACATTGGTTTTCACACTCTAACTTTAGTTTAAGTGAATGGATCTCTGAAATTTTACCATAAGGTTCAATACCACAAAAGGACGATTGGGATTAATTTTGGGGGTTATGGTACCAACAGTTAAGGAATTAGGTGCCAAAAAGTGGCCAAAAATAAGCATTTTTGTAACTTCCAGACATAACTTGTGTGTTAGTGTATGGATCTCTCTGACATTGTACCACAAGGTTCCATATCACAAAGGAAATGCTGAGATTGATTTTGGAGGTAATTGCCTCCAAATTTTAGGAATTAGGGGCAAAAAACAAGCATTTTTCTAGTTTCATGACAATAACTTGTAAGTGTATGGATCTTTCTGAAATTCTACTACAAGGTTCCATATTACAAAGGGAAAGCTGGAATTGAGTTTGGGGGTAATTGCCCAAAACGTTCAGGAAAAAGGGGGCCAAAAATAAGCATTTTTCTAGTTTCCAGACAATAACTTGTGTTCAAGTGTATGGATCTCTCTGAAATTGTACTGCAAGGTATCATACCACAAAGGGAAGGCTGGGATTGATTTTGGGGGTAATTGCCTCAAAATTTTAGGAATAAAGGGGCAAAAAACAAGCATTTTTCTAGTTTCAGGACAATAACTTGTGTGTAAGTGTATGGATCTTTATGAAATTGTACTACAAGGTTCCATATCACAAAGGGAAAGCTGAGTTTGAGTTTGGGGGTAACTGCCCTAAACGTTTTGGAATTTGGGGCCAAAAAACAAGCATTTTTCTAGTTTCCAGACAATAACTTGTGTCCAAGTGTAGGGATCTCTCTGAAATTGTACTGCAAGGTACCATACCCCAAAGGGAAGGCTGGGATTGAGTTTGGGGGTGATGAATCATAAGGGGGTTCAAAAAATTTGAGGGGGGGTTCATTTTTTTTCTTTAAAATTTTCCATTTTAAATTTGTTATTTCTGATTTATATATAAAAGCAAATAATAATGATATTCAGTGGTTTGAATAGGTATATTAAAAATTTTTAAGTTCTTATACCACATTCATTCTGTGTCAGAAACCTATGCTGTGTCAAATATTTAATCACAATCCAAATTCAGTGCTGTATCAAGCTTGAAAGTTGTGTCCATACTTGCCCCAACTGTTCAGGGTTCGACCTCTGCGGTCGTATCAAGCTGCGGCCAGCGGAGCATTTTATTCTTTTTATACATCAATCAATGGAATAAGAATATGTACATTAGAAGTTCAATAAAAATCAGTTCCAATATTCAAAGCACCATATTCTATGATATTGTTAAAATAAATGACAATCACAGATACAAGTAAAACAATGCAAAACTATACCTATCAATAAGTACTTTTCTATGCAGTAAGTGACTTGTTGATATCTGTCAGATGGCAATATATACCACATTTATTCTGACCAAATACAGTTGCTCTACAATAACCTAATCACGAAAAATTAACGTTGATCCTATATTTTCAGTACCATAGAAATGAGACCAGGTGAACTAGGTCAACATCTACATGTACATCTTGCAGAGAAACTATAGTTGACTTATTATAATAGATGACTATGGGTGGATTGGTGCTTAACGCTTATTATGTAACCGCGATAACAACAATAAACGGAAGACAATAACAACTGACTGAGCTAAAGAGAAATTTGTGAAGTTGAAATTATCTCTTCGAAAATTTTATAAATGCCATCACGAGTTGGTTGACCGTGATGGAATATCTGTTTCACAGATGACGACGGAAATTTTCCAATTGTCGTAACCACAATCCCGTCCTCTTTTCCTCAAACGTGACCTACCAAATAAGACTTATCACCGGGTTTGTACTTACATGAGCAACACGACGGGTGCCACATGTAATGCAGGATATGCTTACCGTTCCAGAACACCTGAGATCACCCCTGGTTTTTGGTGGGGTTCGTGTTGCTCAGTCTTTAGTTTTCTATGCTGTGTACTGTTGTTTGTCTTTTCGTCGTTTTTTTTTTTGCCATGGCATTGTCAGTTTGTTGTCGATTTATGAGTTTGAATATCACTTTGGTATCTTTCGCCTCTCTTTTAAAGAAATAGCCAATTTATCTAGTCACTTTGCACACAGGCACTTGTCTCTTTTTTTCAGAGACAAATGCCTGTGACTTTGCACGAGGGAGTGGGAACCTTAGTTTTATTATAATTTCGTAATGTATCAACGAAGAATTTATGAAAAAAATCGTTAAAAATCATTTCAGCATAAAAGCACTGACTACCGAGCTGATGATACACTCGGGGACTAAAATTCAGCAAGCAGTGGTATCGACCCTGTGGCGGTAAATTGACTTTCCTTGTCGGATTTACTAGGGTTGTTACACAGTACATGGTGTCTAGTGATCACAGGCATTTGTCTCTGAAAAAAAAAATTTCCTATATACCTTAATATAACATGTGTTATATCAAGGTATATAGGACATTTTTTTCAGAGTCAAGTGCTTGTGCTAGTGACGAGTAGATGGTGTAACTTTCAGATCAGCTATGTTTTGTCTGTCGTAAAGATTGATAATATTAACCATAACCATAAAAGTAATACAATATAAATAAAGAGATGTGGTATGAGTGCCAATGAGACAACTCTCCACAAGCTTTAAAGGGCTCCAAATGACTAGTGTAAAACAATTCAAACAGGAAAACCAACGATCTAATCTATATAAAAAACGAGAAACACCTATGAACCACACCAACAAACGACAACCACTGAACAACAGGCTCCTGACTTAGGTCCGGTGCATATACATATTTTATTAGATAAAGCACATTTATATACGATTATAATGATATATATAAATATATATAATGCGTTTTCCTAGTGTATAACATATAAAACACGACAAATAATGTAAGTTCAGCATAATACATTTACAAGTAATAATAACCATCTACATGTATCGTCAGATCATATGTTTTCGTACGTCGAAATTCAATGTGACGTCACAATGCATTCATAATAGCACGAAAACCCGCGAGACGAGGATATATATCACAATATTTTATAAATAAAATTTATTTCCGAAAACAAAACATGTACGACGCGTCTTCACAAAGTATGGACGATGTTGTCCCATGGCCGATACATCTTTTCAAGGTATGGCCAATACATCCTATGGACGTCGTGGACCTATGGACGTCGCGTCCTGCATCGTGTGAGTGACCATTTTGGACCGTTTGATTATTAACCATCAGGGACGGTAATAATACCATGGTACCATGGTTTTTATTATATCATGAAAGCTCAAGGACGGTAATATGTTAAAATAAATTTGGTGCTCGGAGTCAAATTGTGTATTAACCATCAAGGATGGTAATGTCCAGATGTATAAATAGTCTCTCTTTCACTCCCTTATACCCCGGTTTGCATAATAAAACATGATGTCATGAATTGCGTTAGTTTGTTCATTCGTCTGTCCTATCAATGAATATGGAAATCGTGTAATGTATTCTGAAGGAATCGTACATCTGGTACATTTTGTTTGTGATTCAATCGCATTTCAATTTTTTTTTTACAGCACAATATAAACTTTATTGCCACATTCACAAGTGAAAAGGTTGTATGTCTTGAATTTGTAAGCTGTGGTCTGGTTTACAAAGGGTATACGCCAGAGAGAAAATAAAATTCGAGTTAAGGTAAGAATGTGGAAATCTATTGAATTTTATTGAATAAGTATTGTTTATGTAGGGCTAAACACAATAAAAAGTAACTAAACACCGAATACTAAACCTCGCCACACATACATCACATTGGCACACAACGTCGGATCAAAAACCATAATGATAGTAAAACACATAGAAGCTATTTCAAAAATATCAGATCAAATGTTAACTAATGAATTCAAATTGAAAATTGTTTATTAGTTAAAAATTAAATTATTTGATATTATAAAGTTTATACCGATACAGAGGGTAAAATGTGAACAGTTGGTTTGTTTGGTCTGGTTTTTCTTTCAGGTTTTGTTCTGTTTTCTTTTGAAGGCTTTGTGATATTTTCCTGTGGTGCTTGATTTTCTTTCTTCGGCTTATTTTCTATTTTCTTACTCTTCTCTTTTAGTTTAGCCTCTTTTCTAGCTATAACTTCTTGTCGTCTTTTTTCGGAATCCTTTGCCATTTTTCCTAAATACAACAATACATATTTATCTTGTCATTGTTTATGCATATATAATTCCTATTTCATATTTGTTCAATAGAATAGCTGGTCAAAATATAAAGATGACATCATCCGTAATTCTTCGCTACATGCGGTGATAAATACACGCACGCATCATTAGGGTAAATCAGCTATCCACATACATATATCATATGAAATTGATGATAAAAAACGATTTTCAAGAAATCGTAGTTGCAACTGTTGGCCGATGTAAGAAAAACTCATTTTGACCCCTTCCCAAAATCAAAATCACGCACACATACAAACTCCTTCTAGTCTATCTCTACACCTCCTACGATTAAAATAACATTCTACAGTAATTCTTCCATTTTGTAATTAATCATGTTATTTATATGAGTACGCCGTCTACTGAGCAACTGATGATGTAATATCATAGCATGCAATATGACTGACAGGAGCAGAACAAAAATAGTTGTGTAAAGTGAGAGCAAGGCCTCGTACATACCTAGCCATACAAAACAGAAGCAAAATTATAAAATTTCGTATATATATTCAACGTCAACAATATAAAAAAATCCCAAGCCGTTTCATTGTATGGGTTATGTTGTTGGTGTTTTGTCTGTTTGTTTGGTTGTTTTTTTTTTTCATTTTTGGGATTTGGACTTTTTGCAATTGGTTTGTATACTTGAGCTGTTTTTGAATGTCCGTGGCTTCCAAAACTTCGCATTCAACTTACGATTTTTATAAAGATGCTATCAATCTTGCAAGTCACTAAAATGTATACATTAAAATAGATTGTGCGAAATTTTTAGAATTACCTTTATCTGCAAGAGCTCCAATACGTCGAATTTCGACCATCAAACCCTTTTCTTATTTGTCATATATATATCGTTCTCTAAAAGGAAAACATAATATTGTTCAAAATTAGTTTTCTCGAAAAGAACAAAATATTCTTTGTTCCCTTAAAGTCTTGAATAAGAAACCAGATATATTTTAAGAACAGGGAAATACAGAGGGTACATTTTAAGAAACGAGAAATACAGAAGATTTTTATTACTATTTAATTATTATTGTCTAATATTAATGCCTACAAAAGGCTACATGATTATATAGCTACATTACGCGTGTGAAGGCCTGGATTCAATACACATTTTGCGACCAGATTCAAATTCAATTTTTCAGGTAATCCCAAACTTCGTCTACTTGTGGTGGCTTTTGCCGTTCCGCCTAGCGAACATTTTGATCTGAAATATACCTTTTGAAGTGATAGCCCTTGATTTTCCAGTGAGTCTTCCTCTTGTTAAACCAGTAGAACCAGGAATGGAAGGAAGTCTGCTTTGTTTTTTATTTGGCTGGTCATTTTCTGTTTTCTCTACAAAAAAATCTTACTCCGCCAGAACGTTCGGACACGATACTTATTCTCTGCAATTCATTTATAATTACAGATGATGGACATGTTTCAAATCTGTGTGTTATGCTGTGATGAGAATTTTCTCCTATAATAGAAAAACAAAGGATATGGGGTATCCATCCATGACACAAAATCAGTACATGCACAGCAAAAGACACACAACAAGCAAAGGCACAGCGCTTTTATTGCTGCTCTTCATCTCAAAGTCACAATGAGGCCTTCGACACGGAGCAAAAAAAAAAAAAACTCTCACCTCTCTGCAAGTTTAAGACGGCCCCTAGCACCGGTTTGAGTGGAATTCTTTGCAAAATGTTTCGGATAGACTTTATGATGTATCACCACTGGAAAGTAGTACATATTTAAAACAAAATAGTTACTACGCATAGGTGAAAATATAAAACTATGTAGAATATATTTTAGTTATTAAGATATTAAATGAAAGGATTGGTGATCCTTGTAGAACACATATTGACCGATAACTTTGAATATCAAAAATGTATGAATGAATTCTTAAATTGAGGGAATACATATTTTATTTTTAAGGATGCACCCAGAACAATCAACTTAGTAAATGTAGCTCCCATTTTTCCTTTTGGTTGATAGTATCAAAATGAAAATAACATTTTTTAAATGTGTTTCGTCCGAAGCGTTTTTTTCTCTTTTCCTGGATGTAACTTTACCAAGAACGCTCAAATCCAAAAATTAGAAGTCAAGGATGTTTCAAAGTTGAATAGTTATAAGGAGCTTTGTAAAAAGGGTTACCAAAATAGAATAGCAAAATACATATACATGTAATGGCAATTTTGCATGTTTGTCTGAGATAGTTTGAACATAAGTTTACGAATAATTTTTAAATCTATCAACGGAAAATTTTATGAAATGTTATGTTATAAGGGACGACCATTTGATATTCTGGGGGCAGGAGGATTTGTTTTGGATCGGTTATTTATTTTGTAAACTAAGAGGACAGATTATCTATTTTCTGCACTATTGAAGCAAGATTTTCATTTTCATTAAAGCAAGGGACTGATTATTTATTTTCACAACTATATTTATAATATTCGAAAACATACAATTTTTAAATTATTTGTTTATTATAAATTATACATGTATAGTCAAGTCATTATGTACCATTTAATCAGAATTAATCATTATCCTCTGTAGAAATGAATCTTCTATATTCCCAATGCATATACATGTATATACATGTATTACATACATGCACAGTATTAAAGTTTGGTTGTAACTAAGGCTCTTTTAAAAGTATTGGCATACATGTTTCGCCGAGCAATTTTTTTGAAGGGTTTTGAACCGCTGAAGGCCCAAGAAGCTATAGAACAAATGATGCAAAATCATGCTTTCTGGGTGTTCCCAGACCCTTTCTTAAACTGAAAATGCAAGTTCTGTTTTAATAATTTTTGACAAGATTTTGGTCTCAAAGCAAAATCACGTTATAGATTCAGTGTAAAACTTAAGTTTCTAGGGACAACATCAAAAGACAAATATGCATAATAAAGCAAAATGTAATTCACATAGTTAAGTCTGGCTGTTGTGTTTTTAAACTCATCATCAAGTTAATAATAAAATTACTAAATTACAAAATGAATGCAACACTAACAGAATACAGAAGGCCAATCAATGAACAAAAGACAAATAAATAAGAAACATTGATCCCGAAAAATCAGGGGCTACGTCTGAGGAGAACAGAACTTGATTCTTGCAAGGCACTCACGGTGAACACAATTTGATATGGAGACAAGCGTTTGGTTTTGAAATTTCCTACATGAGGTATTTGTCTTAATGTAGTTACGGCCCTGATTTAATAAAAGTGAGGTAAGTGTTCCTGAGACAATTAACCTCAAGTTAAATGAAACCAATTTTCTGACATTTCAAGTATATTTAAATAATATTTATACTTTTATTATTAAAACACATGGGAAGTGTTTCCCGATTTTTTTTTTTTTGGAAAAAGATGAATTTATGACATGTATGAAGAATCTGGTGCCATCTCATACTTTCGATTAGACCTGCTGAGTTATATATTTTCAATACATTGCAAGTCAGGTAATTTATTTTCAAACTACCACAGAACAAACCATTTATTTTGTGATTATCAAGGCTGAGTTATTTATTTTCAAAATCCTCCTGCCCCCAGAATATCAAATGGTCGTCCCTAAACAAGGACCTGCTACGTGCGTGGCGGGGTTAAAATCTTAGAATAGGTCGCGTGTTTTAAGTTGATATGACAAAATTATTTGCTTAATCACAAAATACTCCTATTTTTACATCTAATTTACGCAATATTTTCTGAGGATATGTGAGTCAAGATGTGAGCTGTTAAAAAATTGAACTGTACAGAATATAAATGTGCAGATTTGGCGGGATACGCAAGGTGCGTCGCCATTTTTATGTTATACATATTTTTCATGATCAGTGATGTGTAACAAAATATTCTTTACATCTTAAAATCATTAATATAACCGTTATCAGAAACCAGCCACCAAAAGATATATATTTCGGGTTCCTTTTGCAGTATTTTAATAGAAAACTACACATTTCGTTTTCTATGTGAATGAAATGTGAACACCATTTTTATGAAGTACTTAGAATTGATTTCTTTGCATTACTTACAATCTGCTCCTGAAACTGGCTCTGTCCTTGAATATTCCCCACTGTCAATCCGCATGACAGATGCCCTAAATTTTTCAATTGGTTCGCGGTTTTAAGAGAGACAACTCCTACAAAACGACTTTACTTGACATCTTATACTTATGTGTTTAGTGTTATATTTATCTTTTAATACTGGTTAATGAAATCATTACAGTGTGTACTGGCTGGTCATTATCGCGTATGATACGATTTTGACACGCCTATATAGCTGATGAATATTCATGACTTTATAGATAAGATCAGCACGTGTAGCCAAAACTGGGAGCTGTAGATTTGTAGCGTAAATGTATATATGTAGTTTATAAAATAGAAAATTAGATCAGAAATATAGTTATTAATTATTATAAAGCCAAGCGAGTAAAACACGGATCTATCATTAGTTCAACACCTTTTTAATTTGAAAATGCTTGCTTCCTAATCTGAACGGAAAAACAAAGTGAAAGAAATTTTACATCAATGAGAAAGATTGCTAGATAAATACAAGCACATTTTATGAGCTAAGAGTTTTCTATTTAGATAGATACATTCACTGAGCTCCTGGGATCACCCCCAGTTTTTTGGTGGGGTTCATGTTGCTCAGTTTTTGGTTTTCTATGTTGTGTTTTGTGTACTGTTGTTTGTCTGTTTGTCTTTTCCTTTTTAGCCATGGCGTTGTTGTCAGTTTATTTTCGACTAGTGAGTTTGAATGTCCCTTTGGTATCCTTCGTCTCTTATACAGATATTTCCGTTATGGCTCCGATTGTCGCAGGGATACACATATCGAAAAAATGAGAGGACCGCACGTGATAATTATTACATCTATCTCATTGCAACAAGGAACACCTTTCAGAAATTCTTAAAAACCTGAAGCATGGGCCTAAATTATTAGATCGTTGTTCTAAGCACGGCATATCTTTTTATGAGCTTGAATTTTGTGTGTTTGAAAAAAAAGATTCAATGTATTGTTGACAGTGAAGAAGGATGATGCTACCCTTACCAACAGAGAGGAAGCTGATTTGCATACTATTATTTACAAAGCAAACCATATCACCTAAACAGTCTGCAAGAAATACTTGTTGTACTAACATGAGCAACACGACGGGTGCCACATGTGGAGCAGGATCTGCTTACCCTTCCGGAGCACCTGGGATCACCCCCAGTTCTTGGTGGGGTTCGTATCGCTCAGTCTTTTGTTTTCTATGCTGTGTTTTATGTACTGTTGTTTTTCTATTTGTCTGTTAGTCTTTTTCTTCTTTCTTTTTTGGCCATGGCGTTGTCAGTTTATTTTCGACTTATGAGTTTGAATATCCCTTTGGTATCTTTCGCCTCTCTTTTAGCTGACCTTAACTACTAGCCCCAACGTCCACTTTTGATCGCTTTTATCAATATCATGTTTATCGCAATCACAGATTTGTGTGTGCCTGTCCAAAGTCGAAACCAAAGCCAGGTGTTACAAATAAAAACTTAGATTAAGATGGTTTTCCAAGATCAAAGTGGTAAAATCCCTAAATTCGTAAGGGATCCACAGAACCCTGTGTCTCGCCTGCGATTGCTGCTGTCAGTGTAAACATGTAATGATGACTTAAAAAGTGAGTCCATTTATCAGTAGAATACTGAAAATAAAAAAAACTAGATGCTATTTCAGCTTTGTTTTGAATATTAGATTCTGTCCAAGTTTCATAACAATTTTTGAAGGTTTTCAAAGTTATTATGTAAAAACAAAATAATCCCAGACTGTCTGTAAATGTTAACTGTAAAAAACGAAGTCCATCTATCAGAAAAATACTAAAAATAAAAAAAATATATATTTTCAAAGGTTTGCTTCAGACATTATCTCTTAATCATTAAGAAGCCCTTCTGCCAATGTTTCACATAAAACTCTATGAAGCCAGGTTTGACAAAGTTATTGATGTATAACAAACTTTAACCTCAGACTGTATCTTCTTGTTAACTGCATGTAAAAAAACGAAGTCTATTTATCAGTTAAATACGGAAAAATCAAAATAAATATTTTGGTCATAAACAAGCTTCTGTCCAAACTTCATAAATTTCCATGAAGGTTTCTTAAAGTTATTGATGACTGAAAAAAAAAAACATTAACCTCAGACTAAATCTGAATGTTTACTGCATGTAAAAAACAAAGTCCATTTATTAAGAAAATACGGATAAATGAAAATAAATATTTTCAAAATTTTGTTCTGGATACTGTCTTTTGGTCATAAACAAGAATCTGTCCAGATTTCATAAAATTCCATGTAGGTTTGACAAAGTTATTGATGTCTAAATAAACCTTAACCACAGACTGAACCTAAATGTTGACACAGTAAAAATCGAGGAATATCGCAGACTCAACAAAAACAATAGGTATATCCAACACTATAGAAAAAGAACGGATATGAGGGAAAACAAAAATATGCACAAGCGCATGACCACTGGTGACTACAGAAACAGTAATTCAGTGGTCACCACGAGTTCATCAATATGTGGAACTCACACCCAGCAGGGAACTCTGAAAGGCCCCAAGATAAATGGTAATCAATCCATGGTTACAGAACGATGGCAATTCGTCATATAGTGAACTAAAACTTTTAATGACACATGACAAATGACCACGGTTCTTGACTTTGGACAGGCGCATAAAAAACAGCACACCTAAGAAACAAGTAAGTGACAACTGTCATATTGTGGAATGGGTACAAGCAAGTGGAGGTGGTAGGTTAATCCTAGTCGGTTTGATCATTCCCAACCCATCTATACAAGTACTTTTGGTCTGTGCTACCTGTAGATTCCTGTGCATTTGCTCGCTTATTTTTGATTCTCTGAGCACGTTTTTTTTGTTATTTTGTGTTGTTTGTGGTACTTGTATCTGTTAACTTAGCCTTGATTTTAGTTGGTTTTACACATTATTTTACTTTTTCTGATATGAATACTACATTTTTACCAAATTAGGGATGGAAGTTGGAATATAGGGGAGGGAAGTGGCAGTGTAAGAGGAGGGAAATGGCAGTGTAAGAGGGAAGGGAAGTGTGAGTAAGGGGGAGGGATGTGGGAATTGCTACCCGCTGTCCACCCCCTCAGGGTAGAGTTGGCATGAGAGACAAAAAGAAGAGCCATAACCGTAGAAAGTCTGTTGAAAGGAAATTAAAATTCTGGTTTCAAAGTGTGACAAACAGCTGTGTTCTCCAATGGAAACACCACCCCGTGTGTTTTCTCCTCATATGAATGGATCATATGACCTTTGCAAAGAAAAGTAAATCCTTTAGTACTGACACTATTGATGTTGAACAACTCCGCAAAATGACTTTGAAGTATGCCAAGCTCTATTTTTTTTTATTCGAGAAAAATGTTTTTTAATCATATCCAGCAAAATGTTTGATTTTGGAAAACTTGGATAAGCATGTGGAAAAAAGATATTGGGAATTAAAACAGCATGAAAGTTGGGTATAGACTGCCGATCAGGGAGCCCGTATGGAAGAAATGATCGATCATAAAAGTGAAGAGCAAATGGAGAGTGAAAGCAATCAAGGTGAGAATGATGGAGTAGTCGACAGTGGTAATTGGACTGATTAAAAGTTAGGTTTGAAAAAGGTTTTGAAATTTTCTAACAATGTATGTTTTGTTTTGTTTTTTTTTTTATTTTGTATTACATTTAAAAATGTAATTAATGTACACTGAATACCATTTGTTAAGTTGTTTTCTTCTGATAAGGGGGGGGGGCAAAATTTTCAAATTGATTCTTTTGGTGGGGTTGTTTTCTTGGATTTTTCCAATTTGGGGGTTACTTTTATTAACATGGTTTTGGTGAAAATTGTATACATTTTAGACAGTATTATCGTCTTACACAAATCTATGCTTAGTAAGTATGACCTTGACCTTAGACATAGTGTGTCAATTAATCGGGAACTTCCGCTAATTCTATTTTACCATATTTCCAAGTGAAGTTGTTAATCCGTATGTAGTACAATGTATTTGATTAATCGTCTGGAAACTACTTTTCTGCACAAATCTCAGTCTATTTTTAGTATCCTTGACCTGAAATTCAGAAGGGCCTTCCTCTCATTATAGTGACCACTATATCCAAGTAAAAGATTGCAATCTGATATAAAGCATTTGATTTAACCCTGACGGACTGACTGATAGACCGGTCAAAATATCTACATACTCGTAACTTCGTAGTGTGGGATACAATAACAGAACTATATCATTCTAACAGCATATAATTATAGGACCACAATATATATTAAAAATTATAACCATCAAATAATAACAGCGTCTAGATGGGTTAACAGAATAGAAAAATATATAGGCAAGTGCAGAACAAAGACCCCAAAAAAATAAAGAATAGAGAATAACGATGTGCTAAAATAATAAGAATAAAAGAATAATGAGCAAATTAAATAAAGAATAGAGAAAATTGGTATAAAAATAAAGAAATAAAGAAATGAAGGACCCCAATCTAGACCCTCATAAACGCAGCACGTACAACATCAAATTAAATTTTACCACACAAGACAGTTATGGCGTTCCTTAGTTTTATTTTTAATTTCTACATACTATCAATGTTTTTTTATAGATGTATTAATATATTATTATTATTATTATTATTATTATTATTTTAATTATTATTATAAATATATGACACTTTGTCAAATTATACTGGAGAGAAGTTGTGATAATTATGTGAAACTTGTTTTAGAACTAAAAAGAATGGATGTGTGGGCACATTATTTAATCATAACCTTAACAATATTATAATTGAATAATTCCTTTCATACAATCCATATATACAGTGTACAAACTGATTATCATTTTATTACGTAATTAAGCAATACTTGGCCTTACTGGCTTAGTATGCAAAACAGATGTCTTCCACAGAAAATCACCAAACAAAACCAGAATAGGTCATTCCTGTGTAGAAATTACAGGTATTTTATAGACGTAAAGCATCATCATTATTCTAAATAAATGTACGAAATTTAAGTTATTTACAGGAGCTTCAATGATCGTTACAATACCAGTGGCGGATCCAGAGGGGCGTCGAGGGCGAACTCCCCCTTTGCTTGCACTTTTATTCTTTGTAAAATGATTGATCAGAATAGACTTCGTGAACTTTGCCATTTCCTGTGTATTTAATTTTATGCGACAATTCTTTACTTATAATGATATTTTTCGCTCGTATTTACTGTAATATATTATTGATTATGTCAAAGTCATGTGATTCGCTACGGTGGAGACTTGACCAGTGCGTCGAAAAACGTCACTCAGTTATTTTGAAATTCAAATTACAGTAACACATTGCTTAGGCTGAGGATGACAAGCATGACACCTTCAAAGCGACAAATGATTGAGCAAGAACGTATATCTATTTCACAATTCCACAAAACAGAAAGTAATACTCTATTATACTCTCATGAAAAAAAGTTCCACAACAATATTATTCACCTACGAAAACATGTTTAACCCCACACGCTCCAGCCTATTAATAACATAGCTGAATAATGACCCCAGTCAGTATATGCTCTAGATAGATTTAAAGTCTATTTAAGGTACGGACCATTTTATTTGAGGGGCAGTCTGAGATATTTGAGAGAAAAATTCTGACCCTGATTTTGCCTTAAACAAAAGTTCTGGCCGTATCTGGATTGAAAACAATAATCTTGTCCACTTTTTGCTAATAGAAACAAAAATTTCCAACAGAATTATTTAGCATTAAATGAAAATGATGAATAAAAACGGGCGTAATTTTTGGGTCCGGGGTTTGCATGTAAATCCCATATCTGACCGGAATGTCTGTTTCGCCGAACTGATATATTGAATACTTTTTCAAGGCCCTCCTGCAACCTGCCTGCTGGGTGTGGCCTTTATGTCTCCATTTGTCGACCGTCAATCATAAATTCGTTGTCATTTCAGACTCATTCGTAGCCTTTGGTTGATTTGGAACCTCTCACTTCCCTTGTTGGGTGAATCATTTCAACCAAACATTTGGATAAAATTGCTTGTTTGTCTTTCTTAACTTGTGTCGGTCGTATTGTAAATTTCATTGAATAGCCCGGCGTATATCTTGTTTACAACAAGAAATCTGACTAAACATACAACAAACGAGAATTCTCCATGTCCATTTTTACTGACAAGTCCCACATCAAATATATTAGTACATAGCTTTGGATCTATCCAATCATTTTGTGATAGGAAATTAATGGGAGAATACGGCATCAAAATGTCCAACCCTTACACTTTTACTATAGAATATACATGCCCCACGTCAGGAACCGTTTATTTTACACTTATTTTATGTTTTTAGCCAAAAAAGGTCCAAAATTTTCGCCTCACTCCGCTCGGCGAACATTACATACTTCTCCCCACTTTCCAAAATCCTGCATCCGCCCTGAATCTGTGCAACAATGTACAAAATATACATATATATATACTCAACAAAATAATCGTAATAATTGTAATCACTAACAAAAACATTTCGATTCAGTTCATAGTCATATACTTTTGAACAAAAATAGCACAAAAGTAACAGCTAACTACATGAAACCTTAAATCCAATTTTGTCACTTTTGGTCAATAACACATCTCACAATAGATATTAGTAAAGTTTACATAAGTTTATGAATGTCTCAACTCAAATCTAGGCATTTTATGGCCTCTTTCAGTTTATCTGACAAATAGCATCAAACTGCAAGGCATATTCAGCAAACTGTTTGGCAGTTGGACGCCGTCTTGGCTCGCGGTCCCAACATTTATTCAGCAGACGAAGCACGTTACTATGGAGATATATTTATGATAGTTGTTTTCTCTAAGAACTACGCGTAGTACACATTCACATTGAACGCGATAAATACAGTTTTAACGCGTTAAACGATGTTTTATCGCGTTAAGCAAAGTTTTAACGCGTTAAACAATGTTTTAACGCGGTAAGCAACGTTTTTAAAACGCGTTTAAGCAATGTTTAAACGCGTGAAAGTAATTTAACGTAGTAACGTAATTGTGTTGAATTTAACGAGTTAAATGTGATTCATTATGACACATGTGGCCAGTGCGACGGGTATTATATCGCGATAAATGTCTTTTTTTCCATTACGGGTTAAATCTCAAACTTAATCAATGCAAAGTTTAACACGTTAAATATATTGATTTCTTAACGCGTTAAAACTGTATTTTAACGCGTTAAATGTGATTTTATCGCGTTAAATGTTAACGCGTTACTTTATCAGGTTTTGACTAGAGAATAACGATGGGCTAAAATAATAAGAATAAAAGAATAATGAGCAAATTAAATAAAGAATAGAGAAAATGGTATAAAAAATAAAGAAATAAAGAAATGAAGGACCCCAATCTAGACCGTCATAAACGCAGCACGTACAACATCAAATTAAATTTTACCACACAAGACAGTTATGGCGGTCCTTAGTTTTATTTTTAATTTTTACATACTATCAATGTTTTTTTTTATAGATGTATTAATATAATTATTATTATTATTATTATTATTATTATTATTATAATTATTATTATAAATATATGACACTTTGTCAAATTATACTGGAGAGAAGTGATAATTATGTGAAACTTGTTTTAGAACTAAAAAAGAATGGATGTATGGGCACATTATTTAATCATAACCTTAACAATATTATAATTGAATAATTCCTTTCACACAATCCATATATACAGTGTACAAACTGATTATCATTTTATTACGTAATTAAGCAATACTTGGCCTTACTGGCTTAGTATGCAAAACAGATGTCTTCCACAGAAAATCACCGAACAAAACCAGAATAGGTCATTCCTGTGTAGAAATTACAGGTATTTTATAGACGTAAATCATCATCATTATTCTAAATAAATGTACGAATTTTAAGTTATTTACAGGAGCTTCAATGATCGTTACAATACTGTGCAACAATTTACAAAATATACCTCGTCACTGAAATAAAGTTTTTGGTATATATAAACTTAATCAATGCAAAGTTTAACGCGTTAAATATATTGATTTTTTAACGCGTTAAAACTGTATTTTATCGCGTTAAATGTGATTTTTATCGCGTTAAATGTTAACGCGTTATTTTATCAGGTTTTTGACATGAACAGCCTTTCAGAACAAAAAGACATCTAGAGATAAAAAACAGTCTCGCAAGACAACTTTGATACAGTTTAGAATATACTTTATTTGGAAACAAACTAACCGTGTGCATTAACATACTTTGATATCATAAACAGCCTGACGATACGGTTTTGTTGTCAGAATTCGAAGAGGTTTTAAAAAGGCTTGAAATTAAAAGTAAATGCAAAAAAAAAATAAGTAATATTGTACAAAGAACAGCTATAACACGCTGTTACTTTTCTTTTGTTTGCGCGTATAAATATTGTATCATAACACCTTTTCCTTTCGTTTATATTGGTGGAAGTAAAACACATCAATATATGACACTTCTACTGACGTGGTTCCTTACTTGAGACAAACATATATATAAACGGCATCATTTTAACCCTCTACTGACAACGGGCCGATCAGGGCCAATTGACGTTACCTTCAGTAACTGCCAAAGGGCCGATCGGGCCGCTTGACGTTGCCTTTAACTGCAAAAAGGCCGATTTGGCTGATTTAGTTATTCTTTAACTGCAAACGGGCCGATATGGCCGATGGTTATGGTTAATAAAAATAAATTGATTTTAGCTATAACAGCATAATATAATGATGTTCTGCCAATACTCTTTCATCCTCTTTCCCTTTTCCCTTTTTTCTTTTTTTATTGACATCATTTAGCCATTTATATGATGTTACGATGATTTCATGTAAACCAGCGCAATGGCTTCCATATTTATAACTATCATATCCTATTTGTGCTTATTATGTTGAACGTAAATCAAGCTGTTGGGTTTTTGTTGGTTTTTTGTTGTTGTTTGTAATGTTTAACATTTTGTCATTTCGGGAGCCTTTGTAACTTACTGTACGGTATGGGTTTTGCTCATCATTGTTGAAGGCCGTACGATCGTTTACGTATTCATACATCTACGTCAATTTGTCTCTGGTGGATAATCAATCTAATTAAAATATAGAACTCGGATTTCGTTATACTACATAGTATAACGAAATCCGAGTTCTATATTTTAATTAGATTGGTGGATAATTGTCTCGATGGTAATCATAGTTACCATATCTTCTTCTGATTTTTATATTGTTGATAATTTCAATAAAACAAGCTAAGTTGACTGAAGATAGATTTGCCGTTTATCTTTTATCTTTTGGTCCATAAGTATTCATCACTTCAGATCTTTCACTATATATTTCATATAAAACTACGTTTTTTTTTTTTTTTAAATATTTTGGGTAATTTCTAGTTGAATTATAGAAGCAGAATGTTCACAGGTTTATTTCTTTATTTGGTTATATTTTGAAGCGTTTTTATTTTCTGATGAGATAAACACAAGTATTGTTCTTTGTACAAATATTTGCTATATATCTCAACCAAATTTAAAAGTAAAAAAAATATATTACATATGTTCACATCAGGAGAAAATAAAAACAACTGAAGACAAAACTGTGACCAAATAAACAAATATCCATTAGATAATTCAGCGTCTTTCTACACCTGATTTGTAAAAATTCCGTGATAAATGCCTTAAAAAGTGTTTTTATATAAAATATATGGCAAAAACATTTAGGTGACGAATACCTTTGGTCATGTATTGTAGGTCTTGGCATGTTTCGCTTCTTATACATCCTTGACTTTTAAATATTTGATTTTGAGCATTCCTGCATGATGAAGGTCAATCCAGAAAAGCGCTGCAGAAGCATAAAATTTATCAAGTGTTAATTAAAAAGGGCATATTTATGAATTATGATTTAAAAGAACACAATCTTCTTGTTGTATTTTTCTTCGAGTTGCGCATTATTGAAAAAAAAAAACACCACTTGAAACGTTATTAAGTATAAATGATTCCCGAATTAATGTTTCTCAAACATATCAACTTCTACGTATTTATAGTGGTGCACTTTATTCTCAAATATGAGAGGAAGCAAATCGTAATGGTATGCCGTCAATCTGTACAAAACTCATAATATAACGGCTATACTTTGAGGTTTCTACAGATATTACTCCCCCGTACATAACGGTGAACAAACTTGTGATGGCGTTTTTAAAAATTTTCGAAGTGATCATTTTAACATTTCGGAACCCATGGATAAACTGCTTTCTTGTAAGCAGCAACCCTCTTTCAAGGATTTTATGTTGTATGTCAATGAAACAGCATCCATCCAACCAACACAATAAAAAAAAAAACAACTATAGAAAATAATCATCTAGAAATCATCCTATTGTATTCAACAATAGTTGCGTGTCTTACAGTACCGGTATGCCTAGCTTTAAATTGCCGTGAATCTATCAATTAAGCCATGAAGAAATTCAAAAGTCCACAATACGTACCTGCGATGTTTCTCACTATATGAACATGAACCTGTGGCGAGGTTAAAATAGTTTTATTATATGTAAAATCGGGTCTCTTTTTTTTTTATATCTCAAACAGTGGGATAATTAAATGTAGAAATTAGAAATTAGAGCGAACTTAATCAAATCAAATGTTATCGCTGTAGAGAAATAGGACATTTTGCTAAGAACTGTACGTGTGACAGGAAGATTAAGTCTTCGAAAAAGATAGAGAGGGACCGTCAGAGGCTCATGCAGTACATTCAAGGAAGAACTTGTTCTGACTTTCCATTTGCAAAATTAGACAATGCAAAGTTCTTAACAACTCATATTTGTATAATTCTGGACAAAATATTTCTTCAATTAACACAGTCGAAACTGAATTGGAGAAGGAAAAAGTCACGAACACAGAATAAGAAACCGTTACCAAAGGATTAATTCAAAGAGAGGAAAATTTACAAAAACAGTCTAATCAACAAAAGGAACTACTTGAGAAATTTAAGATAAAATTGGCAGAAGATCGAAAGATAATATGCTCCTTCGAAAAAAAAAAGAAGTTAAACGTTTAACATCAGAAACGGAAAGACTCGAAGATTTAATTAAATGTTTCAAACCAGAGCTAGAAAGGTCTCTAGGCATGGAATATCGTTTAGCATCTATTATACGGGACCGTGAAACTTATATAAAAAAACTTCAACAATGCATCATGGACAATAATATTACTGTAAATTCAGAAATTATTGCGTGCATTTATTATTGCGATTTTTTTAAGAAAGGACACAAATGCGAGATTTATTATTGTGATTTCAGGAAAATCTGCATAAACTTATATGTATCAGATATCAGAATGCGCGTTCTTATTTTTGCGATTATCACACAGTCGCATTATTCGCATTAATAAAAACCTCGCAATAATATCTGAATTTACGAATTTACAGTAGTTTCTTCGGCAAAAAGACGGATGTATCAAAGTGTGGGATGAAGCATAATATTTTCCTGACGTCAATAAAGGCAAAATTATAGGAATTGGAGGACCTCCCCATTTTTTGCTTTTCACTAACATAAGACATGACTTACGGGAAGAGTTTCTAAAAGGAAATGTGAAGCCGAACTGGGAGCATTAATAAGCAGACTCTGGGAACAGAGTCTAATTCGATCCGGTAGGGAATTTGTGACAGTGATATTTTCCATTTACTTTTAGTGTGAAAATATAGACACTTTTAGATTCAGTTATTTCATTTAATTTATCTTTCAGACAATTCTTCTGTTTTATTTCATGTCAGTCATTTTCACCTTAAAAGACTTTAACTATACATGTATTTGCTAATAACACCGTTTTTGACCTTATGTACTTTATAATCCGTTTGTCATTGTGCATTGTCTAAATACTTTAACAAACAATTTATTATCTTAACACTTTGGGTGCTTTTGTATTTTGTTGTTTTATAGCTAATGATGTAATATTGCATGTAGTAGATAATTCAAATAAGATTTAGTGTGAGTTTTAGTTGAGACTAAGCAACGTTACGGACTTTGATTTTATACATATACGGAAACCCGTAGTGAACAAAACATTTATACTGGACTTTGCCGTGTATGTACATGTATGATTTATACTGTACAGTAATTGTGGCTGTATTTGAAATTGAAATGATATAATATTTGGTATCCGAATTGATGTTTTATCTACTTATACTGTGAGCTATTCCCCAGAACTGTGTTTATATCAGGTTCGCCCCCCAAAAAATCTGTTTTAAATTGGTGGAGGACCCGGGCAGTTTGCTTAGTTTTACACTTGTCAGACAAACTGTTGAGAAGATTTGTACCTACGCTCTACCAATAATGATGAACTATAAAATGGGTACGAGATTTAACTGGTGGTGTCCGCCGGAACTTAGGAAACAGTGTCAACGAAATTTAACAAATTCAACTGGAAATATTACCGGTGAGAACAGTGACTTTTCGGACAATCTATCTTCAAATTATCGCCAAAGAAATAAAATGTTATCGCTGTAGAGAAATAGGACATTTTGCTAAAAATTGTACGTGTGACAGGAAGATTAAGTATTCGAAAAAGATAGAGAGGGACCGTCAGAGGCTCATGCAGTATATTCAAGGAAGAACTTGTTCTGACTTTCCATTTGCCATATTAGACAATGCAAACTTCTACGGGCTCTTAACAATTCATATTTGTATAATTCTGGACAAAATATTTCTTCAATTAACACAGTCGAAACTGAATTGGAGAAGGAAAGAGTTACGAACACAGAAAAAGAAACCGTTACCAAAGGATTAATTCAAAGAGAGGAAAATTTACAAAAACAGTCTAATCAACAAAAGGAACTACTTGAGAAATTTAAGATAAAATTGGCAGAAGATCGAAAGATAAATTAATATGCTCCTCCGAAAAAGAAGTTAAACGTTTAACATCAGAAACGGAAAGACTCGAAGATTTAATTAAATGTTTCAAACCAGAGCTAGAAAGGTCTCTAGGCATGAAATATCGTTTAGCATCTATTGTACGGGACCGTGAAACTTATATCAAAGAACTTCAATAATGCATCGTGGACAATAATGTTAGTTTCCTTGACAAAAAGGAAGGATGTATCAAAGTGTGGGACGAAGCAAAATATTTTCCTGACGTCTTAAAGGGAAAATTATAAGAAATGGAGGACCACTCCATTTTTTGCTTTTCACTAACATAGGACATGACTTACGGGAAGAGTTTCTAAAAGGAAATGTGAAGCCGAATTGGGAGCAGTAATAAACAGACTCTGGGGACAGAGTCTAATTCGATCCGGGAGGGAATTTGTGACAGTGATATTTATCATTTACTTTTAGTGTGAAAATATAGACACCTTTAGATTCAGTTATTTCATTTAATTTATCTTTCAGACAATTCTTCTGTTTTATTTCATGTCAGTCATTTTCATCTTAAAAGACTTTAACTATACATGTATTTGCTAATAACACCGTTTTTGACCTTATGTACTTTATAATCCGTTTGTCATTGTGCATTGTCTAAATACTTTAACAAACAATTTATTATCTTAACACTTTGGGTGCTTTTGTATTTTGTTGTTTTATAGCTAATGATGTAATATTGCATGTAGTAGATAATTCAAATAAGATTTAGTGTGAGTTTTAGTTGAGACTAAGCAACGTTACGGACTTTGATTTTATACATATACGGAAACCCGTAGTGAACAAAACATTTATACTGGACATTGCCGTGTATGTACATGTATGATTTATACTGTACAGTAATTGTGGCTGTATTTGAAATTGAAATGATATAATATTTGGTATCCGAATTGATGTTTTATCTACTTATACTGTGAGCTATTCCCCAGAACTGTGTTTATATCAGGTTCGCCCCCCAAAAAACCTGTTTTAAATTGGTGGAGGACCCGGGCAGTTTGCTTAGTTTTACACTTGTCAGACAAACTGTTGAGAAGATTTGTACCTACGCTCTACTAATAATGATGAACTATAAAATGGGTACGAGATTTAACTGGTGGTGTCCGCCGGAACTTAGGAAACAGTGTCAACGAAATTTAACAAATTCAACTGGAAATATTACCGGTGAGAACAGTGACTTTTCGGACAATCTATCTTCAAATTATCGCCAAAGAAATCAAATGTTATCGCTGTAGAGAAATAGGACATTTTGCTAAAAATTGTACGTGTGACAGGAAGATTAAGTATTCGAAAAAGATAGAGAGGGACCGTCAGAGGCTCATGCAGTATATTCAAGGAAGAACTTGTTCTGACTTTCCATTTGCCATATTAGACAATGCAAACTTCTACGGGCTCTTAACAATTCATATTTGTATAATTCTGGACAAAATATTTCTTCAATTAACACAGTCGAAACTGAATTGGAGAAGGAAAAGTTACGAACACAGAAAAAGAAACCGTTACCAAAGGATTAATTCAAAGAGAGGAAAATTTACAAAAACAGTCTAATCAACAAAAGGAACTACTTGAGAAATTTAAGATAAAATTGGCAGAAGATCGAAAGATAAATTAATATGCTCGTCCGAAAAAGAAGTTAAACGTTTAACATCAGAAACGGAAAGACTCGAAGATTTAATTAAATGTTTCAAACCAGAGCTAGAAAGGTCTCTAGGCATGAAATATCGTTTAGCATCTATTGTACGGGACCGTGAAACTTATATCAAAGAACTTCAATAATGCATCGTGGACAATAATGTTAGTTTCCTTGACAAAAAGGAAGGATGTATCAAAGTGTGGGACGAAGCAAAATATTTTCCTGACGTCTTAAAGGGAAAATTATAAGAAATGGAGGACCACTCCATTTTTTGCTTTTCACTAACATAGGACATGACTTACGGAAGAGTTTCTAAAAGGAAATGTGAAGGCGAATTGGGAGCAGTAATAAACAGACTCTGGGGACAGAGTCTAATTCGATCCGAGGGAATTTGTGACAGTGATATTTATCATTTACTTTTAGTGTGAAAATATAGACACTTTTAGATTCAGTTATTTCATTTAATTTATCTTTCAGACAATTCTTCTGTTTTATTTCATGTCAGTCATTTTCATCTTAAAAGACTTTAACTATACATGTATTTGCTAATAACACCGTTTTTGACCTTATGTACTTTATAATCCGTTTGTCATTGTGCATTGTCTAAATACTTTAACAAACAATTTATTATCTTAACACTTTGGGTGCTTTTGTATTTTGTTGTTTTATAGCTAATGATGTAATATTGCATGTAGTAGATAATTCAAATAAGATTTAGTGTGAGTTTTAGTTGAGAACCCGACAGACTAAGCAACGGACGTTGATTTTATATATATATATGGAAACCCGTAGTGAACAAAACATTTATACTGAACTTTGCCGTGTATTTACATGTATGAGTTATACAATGTTTAACAATAATTGTGGCTGTATTTGAAATTGAATTAATATAATAATTGGTATCCAGATTGATGATTTATTTACTTATACTGTGAGCTACTCCCCAGAACTTTTATTATATCAGGATCGCCCAAGAAACCTTGTTATATAACCAATGAGACAACAATTCCACAAAATCCGAATGCGGAGGTAGGCAACAATACGCTACCGCACGGCCTTCAACAATGAGCTAAAATAAATACCGTTTAGTCAGCTCTATAAGTAGATATAAGATGATGTGGTATGAGTGCCAATGAGACAACTCTCCATCCAAGTCAAAATTTAAAAAAGTAAACCATTATAGGTCAAAGTACGGTCTTCAACACGGAGCCTTGGCTCACACCGAACAGTAAGCTATAAAGGGCCCCAAAAATTACTAGTGTAAAGACCTAGTAATACCGAAAGAATGATGAAGAAGAGAGAACGCGAACTGTATAAGACAATGGTGGATGTAGTACGAGATTCGTGTCATGAAGTTATTACAAAGTAATGTTCCGAAACAAGGTTATTACATGCACGTATACCGGTATATGTATAATTATGTAATTGTTAATGTATAATTGTTATCCTCTTGTAGCACCATACGTGTGCCTAAGTTGTAATAAATTGTCTTGTCTTGTCTCGTCTTGGTATTGTAAGCTTTGTTTTTTGATATAACACACACACACGCATATATATATATAATTATTGGCTGTTTAATATAATATTATATGACTCCGGGCTTATTAAAAAAAGGTAGTGCCGTACCTGCGTAATCATTTGAGAAATATCCAGAATTAGGATGATGAATGTATAGATCATCTTATTTGTTAATATTTACATCAAAGAAAAAAGTAACTACCTGTTGATGTCTTTATAAAATTGAGAATGGAAATGGGGGATATGTCAAAGAGACAACAACCCGACCAAAGAGCAGACAACAGCCGAAGGCCACCAATGGGTCTTCAACGCAGCGAGAAAATCCCGCACCCGGAGGTGGTCCTCAGCTGGCCCCTAAATAAAATTGTGTACTAGTTCAGTGAAAATGGACGTCACACTTAACTCTAAAACATATAAATGAACTAAAATTAAAAAATATATAAGACTAACAAAGGCCAGAGGCTCCTGACTTGGGACAGGCGCAAAAATGCGGCGGGGTTAAACATGTTTTGTGAGATCTCAACCCTCCCCTATACCTCTAGCCAATGTAGAATAAAGAAACGCATAGCAATACGCACAGTAAAACTCAGTTTAAAAGAAGTCCGAGTCCGATGTCAGAATAGGTTACAAAAGAACCTAAGCAAAATGACAATGATACATAAATTAACAAAGGACTACGAGCAGTTACTGACATGCCAGCTCAAGACCTCAATTAAACTGATTGAAAGATTATAACTTCATCATATGAAAATCAAGTACAATCCCTCCATGTTATTTAGTCATTTACCACACATTCCCTTTATTCCTGTACGAAGCACTTTAAAGTACATCGTCCTGAACATGCATGAAATATTTACCATTGGTCGTTAAGCAACCTACAATCAACCGATCTCTAAAACTACATGTAGCTCATAATTGTCAATAAAAGATTTTGACGCTACATCCGGTTTTGCTGAAAATACTAGTCTTATTCATATTCTACATGGAATTTATAACTAAAATTATAAAACCAATATAATTAAATATATTAATGTAAATTCAATTTTCTTTTCAGAAATGCAAGTCCAGGAAAAGGATTGTCAGTAAAGTACGATATGTGTTGACAGAAGCGAGGATCAGGTCGCTCGTACAGTAGTTCATCTGGGGTTGGAAATAAACTCATCAGAGATACCAGGATTGTTATTATGTATTTGTCATCTGGGGTTGGAACAGCAATTGGTCAGCTCACTGGGAAAATATTTGATTATGATCTTCGTGTTACATATTGTGCCATATGTCACAGATCTGAGAAAGCCAAAAGAGACGCTAAACCGCACAACTGTCAAAAGAGTTGGACAAAAAGCGCAAAAGCCATGGAATCGCCCACAGGAGCATCCCTGATGGAAAATATTGAAGAGTGTCTGGGATTCCTGTTGATGTGCTCGTTATGGACGACGATGCAGCTACTGTGTCTAGGGTAAAAGAAGCTTTGGACCACGAACTAAAAAAAATGGAAAGATATAAATCATTCAACAAAATCACTCACAAAGTATGTTGAATCTACAAATAACATATATGCATCGAAAGCAGCAAAACGGTTTTGTTTTAGTATAAGTGAAAATCTGAAAACACGGGTGAGCGCTGCAGTGTCGCAAAAAACATAGGATATTCGTAAATACACAAGCAAACATTCTACCTGATGAAATCACTAATAGCCATTCTGAAAAATTGTCAAAAGAGAGAAAACGGAAACAGAAATATTCCCAGCAACCAGGGGTAAAAAAGAGGCGTTTGGGAATAAATTGATATAGACGGGAAAAAAAGAGGGTGTTACTTATAAATCGGGATTGTCTCTTAGTTTAGTTATTGAAGATATAGAAATCCCAGGAATCAAACAGAAACCTGCACTATTGTCTTTTTCATCTTTTACTAGCAGTTGCATACTTTTTGACTTGGAAACATCATCGCTGAAATTAGATTCTGAAACTTCGCAAATAGCTACACTAAACACAGCCTCTTGTGATACGTTTGATACTTATATTCAGCCGAATTAATACGTTTGATACTTATATTCATCCGAATTAATACGTTTGATACTTATATATTCCGCCGAATTAATCAAAAGCCCGGAGTTCCAGTAAACCTGTTCATGCCGTTACTTCTGAGGCAGCTTTCTACAGTTTTGTACTATGGTTAGAACAGTACAGTCAGGTCATGCTTGTTGCACATAATTGAAAATTATTTGATGCAAGGCGGCTAATAAATAACATCTCCAAATTAACCTGCTATGCAGCTTTCAAGAAATGTGTTTCTGGATTCGCTGACTCGCCTCCGCTTTCCGGCAAAAATTTCCAGGACTAAATAGCTACAGTCAGCAGAAATTATTCGAACATTTTTGTAATGAGCAAGACAATGCGCATAATACCATTGATGATGTCGATTCCTTACATAAGTTGATGACTTTTTCCAAAGTACAGTAACAAGATGTACTTGAATTTTCGTTTAGCGTTGAATCGATTGCTGAAAATATGAAATATGATAAAAAAGTTAAGGATTATGCTGAAAATTTTGGAGAAAATATATGTCTGCTCAGATGGCTGTAAGATGTGCTCAATCCGGTCTTAAAAAATGTCATCTGTATTTAGCTTTTAATAGAAAAGGCTTTCAGGGTTTATTTGATTTGTTGTCTCAAAGAAGACAGGACGATTAACCTCGTGTTACGAAAACAGCGCCTGTCATAAAAAAAATAACTGGATACTACAAAAAGAAGTAATTGAATGTTTGGTCATCATCAAATTATTAAGAGAAAAAAAAACATTGTTTGAAGTTCTTAGTTATTCATTCAAATAACAAACATTTTTACAACTGTTCAGTTCTTATGGTAAAACGATCTTCTATTCCAACAAAATTTGAAGTAAATTGTGTTAAAAATGGTGTAAATGATGCTTTGTAATCTCTTAATCATTGAAAATTGTTGAATGTTATCAGATATTCTTAATGCAAAGAGTCATGGTGTGATCATGTTATCAAAATGCTTTTGCAGATCGTTATTCTCCAATAAATAGTCTTAACGCCTTTTAAAAAGAATGATAATGTATAGTTAAGGGGAAAAAATTGAATTTGCCCCTTAATGAAAAAATAGAAGTATGATGCTTTAAATTACTGTCAATAAAAAGAAAAAGAAAAAGGTATAAGCTTATATATCGTGTTTGAATGATCTTTGTTGGTTAGTAAATACTGAAAAATGTATTAACACATTTATTTCTCGTGTTGCTTCTTTTTTTCTTTAAAAACACCACAAGTAATTCTAGAACAGTACGGTTTGCAGTTTATACTTATCATGAGAAGACGAAGAAGTACAATTGTATATACATAATGATATAAATCCAAGATTTGTAAGAAAATCAACATGCAGGTGAGTAACTTTAATAAGTTATCAAATATAATTGTGCAACATGTACTACTCAGCAAATCTTCATACGAAATGAAAAGGTGTACAACTTTTGGAAATTTAATGACAGAAGAAGAGTAAACACATATGCATATGATGCATAGCTGTCCTTACATGACAAAAGAATGGTTGATCTTATTTTGGTGCTAATCCTTCTAGTGGATTGTTGGTCTTGTGATGTGATATCTGTTTTTAAAGAAAATATAAAAACATACAAACCAATTTGTTCATGTTGAATACAGAACCCCAGCCGAATCAAACTAAAGACTTTAATATTGGTATTTGATGGCTCCGCTAAGCACGCGGCATAAAGGAGTAAGAGCAAAGACTGGTCAACTCGGATGCGGATTGATATGTTAGGGTGAGGTGAAATGTCTTCCTGTGTACGGTTAATTTGTTAACTAGAACGCTTAAACCCCGGCTCATAGTGTCGGTCTAGTACAAAGCATGGTTAACATTCATGTCGCATTAACATGTCCTCGTCCTAAGAATGCATTTGATTTGCCACTGGACGTTAAACAGCCATACATCAACATCATTTTTGTCGAGTCAGTGACATTTATGTCGCGAAAGTGAGACATAGCGATCCTAGATTCCGTCGTCGGCGTCTTCATTTAGGTTAAGTCTGTGGTAAAAGTTTTATAGAAATCAATAACTTTGTCAAACCTTTATGGGACTTTATGAAATTTGGACAGAAGCATATTTATGACCAAAATACAGTATTCAGAGCAAAATTTGGAAAATATTTATTTTCATTTTTCCTTATTTTACTGATAAATGGACTTAGTTTTTTTTAACAGTTATCATTCAGACTCAGTCTGAGGTTAAAGTTTTTCAGTCATCAATAAATAACTTTGTCAAACCTTCATGGAATTTTATGAAATTTGGACAGATGCTTGTTTATGACCAAAATACAGTATCCAGAGCAAAATTTTGAAAATATTTATTTTTATTTTCCCGTATTTTACTAATAAATGGACTTATTTTATTTTTACAGTTAACAAGTAGATACAATCGGGGGTAAAAGTTGTTACACATCAATCACTTTGTCAAAGGTTCTTAATTTAATGAAACTTTGGAAGAAGTTTTTTATGACTAAGAGATAATGTCTGAAGCAATTTTTTTTAAATATATTTTTTTCATTTTCATTAATTTTCTGATAGATGGACTTAGTTTTTTACAGTTAACAATTACAGACAATCTGGGATTACATGCTTTTGACATGATAAATTTGTAAACGTTCATGGATTGTAAAGTCACTTTTGTAGCTTTTCAAAAGGCGAATATGCACCTGTCTGTCCTTCCGTCCGTTCATCTTTCACATGTTCTTTTCTTCTGAAATTACTGGGCATTAAACATCAATTATAATGGAAAAAAAGATGTTCCAAATTTCGTAATCACTTTATAATTCTTAACAGCAAAATAAAAAGAGAGGTAGGTATGATACACAGTCTCTGCTGTTCAAAAAGGGGGAAAGCACGTACGGATTCAGAATTTTTAAAAGGGGGCACTAGAAAGTTATCGTTTGGAGAGATATTTGTAAAAGTCTATGCATTTAACATATATGTAGCTCCATAAGGGGGCCGGCCCGGACCCCTCCCCCTAAATCTGACTAGATCTGGAAGGAGGATGTCATCCCGAATTCCCGATAAAATAAATGCCAAATCCCGATTTCCAGTGAAAATAATATGTCAGTTTCCGTATCACGATAACAATAAATATCGAATTCCCTAATTCCCTACGATTTAACTTGCTATTATCCTGCAAATTAGACGTCTTAATCCCCAATTCCCAAAAAGGGTCCTTCCACCCTTCAAAGTAATTAGTATTATATGTATACACCTGAAAAAAATGACGCCGATGACCTTGCAGGAATAATTGGCGGAGACGTCAAAATTGTCAGCCAGCAACGTCGTGCATTTTCGCGCTACTGGTGAGCCAAAGGGGGGCGCGATTTTTTTTTAATTAATCGCGATTTATCTTCTAAACCAGCACGGTGACATATATGTTGTATTTGCTATTCATATTTCCGTAGGTCACATGAATACGGATTAAAGGAGGTCGACTTATTCACTTGCAAGTGAATAACTTATCAGCGATGTTTCTTAGCTAATTTTGACATAATTGAACCAAATTGGCTGCTAAAAGCGAATTATTATTTCACTGTATCACTTTTATTAGAGATTGAAAAAAAAATCATATTTATTTTTTTATATCTCGTAGCTAATGCCCCTTTGATCAACGTCATGTTACTGCAATATCGGAAAGTACGTGTTTACGGAATCGGAAAGCAAGCGTTACCGGCGATTGAATCGGAAAGCAAGCGTTCTGAATATACACCATGTACTTTTCGCTGTTGCAGTATTGCCCTACATAGAACTCTTTCTTGGGATTGCGTGCAGCTTGATTACCAACAACGACTCAAGAACGCTCAAATCCAAAAATTGGAAGTCAAAGATGATTGAAAGTTGAATGGTTCAGATTTATGAAAAAGGGGATCTAAATAGAATAGCAAAATACATGTAATGGCTTTTTTGTTTGCGATAGTTTGAACCTAAGTTTCCTTATAATTTTTAAATCTTTCAATGTAAAATTTTATGAAATGTGTCCTACTTATTAGATGTCCAGATTGGGTTTTGACGAATAATGAAGTTAAAGTTGAAGTTATATATGTTATAAACAAGGACCTGCTACGTGCGTGGCGTGGTTCAAATCTTAGAATAAGTTGCGTTTTTGCAAAGTTGGTATGACAAAATTATTTGCTAATCACAATTTTTTTCTATTTTTACATCATATTCTATACAATATTTTCTGAGGAAATGTAAGCTGTTAAAAATTTAAGCTGTACAGAATAATGTGCAGATTTTTATCCAATACATATTTTTCATGATCAATGATGTTTAATAAAATATGTTTTACATCTTAAAAACATTAATATAATAGTTTTCGGAAACCAGCCACCTACGGTCGGTCTTTCATTTGAACAATCCTGACACCCTTCGGTATGTTATACGACAAGAAAAACCTTAAAATATGGGCTATTATGCATTATCTCTAATTGAATGACCTGACGGTATAGTTTTTTTTCTGTTTATTTTAAGGTATGATTTTTTTCTGCTATGATTTCAAACAGTATTGAGTATTATCGTCTAACACAAATCTATGTTTAGTAAATGTGACCTTGACCTTAAGACATAGTGCGTAAATTAATCGGGAACTTCCGCTAAATCTGTTTGACAATATTTCCAAGTGAAGTTGTAATCCTATATGTAGTGCAATGATTTTGATTAAGCATTTGAAAACCACTTTTCTTCACAAATTTCAGTCTATTTTAGTAAATTTGACCTTGACCTTTGACCTGTTGATCTGAAATTCAATTTGCCCTTCCTCTCATTATACGTGACCACTATATCCAAGAATAAGATTGCAATCTGATATTAAGCATTTGATTTAACACTGACGGACTGACTGATGGACGGGTCAAAAGTTCTATATACTCAATACTTTGTAGCGTGGGATACACCCATATCATTCCAACAGCATATAATTATAGGACCACAATATATAAAAAAAAAAATATCCCCACCAGTTAATAACAGAGAGTCTGTAAGGGTGAACAGAATAGACAAAAATATTGGCGAAAAGTGCAGAATAAAGGCAAAAAAAAAAAAAAATAAAGAATAATGATAGCGGTGTGCTAAAATAAGAAGAATATAGAATAATGAGAAAAATAAATAAAGAAGAGAGAACATCGTCTAAAAATTTAAATAAAGAAAGAAATGAAGGACCCCCCCATCTAGACCCTTATAGCAGCAGCACAACATCAAATTATGTTTTGCCACACAAGACAGCTATTGCGTTCCTTAGTTTTATTTTTTAATTTCTGAATACACTCAATGTTATTTTTTAGATGTATATTATTATTATTATTATAAATATATGATGTTTTGTCAAACAAGAGTGCACACGCTGAAATGTCTCGCCTGCTTTACTGATCATTGATTTTATTTTGAAAGTCTAAAAGATAAAGGTTTTACTACAAGCATCACATAAACTTTATATTTTTTAAAGATCCATGACATTTAGGTCAAGGTCAGATAAATCCTGTCGGACAGACATGTACACATTACAACTATTTCATACTCCAAACATAGTTGACCTATTGCTTATGGTAACTAAAAACAGATCAAAACACAAAAACTAAAGATTGACCAATGAACCATGAAAATGAGGTCAAGGTCAGATGATACCTGCCAGACAGACATGTATACCTTACAATTATTCCATACGCCAAATATAGTTGACCTACTGCTTAAAGTATTCGAAAAACAGACCAAACCACAAAAACTTAACAATGAACCATAAAAATGAGGTCAAGGTCAGATGAAAGAGGGACGAAAGACACCAGAGGGACAGCCAAACTCACAGATCGAAAACAAACCGACAACGCCATGGCTAAAAATAAAAAGACAAACAGACAAATAATAGTACAGAAGACACAACATAGAAAACCAAAGACTAAGCAACACGAACCCCACCAAAAACTGGGGGTGATCTCAGGTGCTCCGGAAGGGTAAGCAGATCCTGCTCCACATGTGGCACCCGTCGTGTTGCTTATGTTATTACAAATCCGGTAAACAGTTTAATTCGGTAGGTCACATTCGTGAAAAGGGAAGGGTATTGTAGTTACGACATAAGGAACATATCCGATATCATCTGTGAAACGGCTATTCCATAACGGTCAACCAACTCGTGATGGCGTCCGTAAAATTTACGAAGGGATGATTTCAACTTCCCCATTTGAGCTCTTGGTTTAATAGCTTCCTTGTGAGCAGCAATCCTCTATCAAGGAAATCATGATAGGAAATACAAGCCCGGGAATATCGTATCAATTGGGAGATATATACTCCGTATGCAGGCGCTGCTGAAACCTACCAGACTGACATGTACCCCTTACAATCATTCCATACACCACATATAGTTGACCTACTGCTTATCGTATCTAAGAAACGAACCTAATCATGTAACTTTAACTTTGATCACTGATTCACGAGGTCAGGTAAACCCTGTCAGACGGATATGTAGACGTTGCAAGGAACCATATACCAAATATAGTTATCCTATTACTCATTATAAGTTAGAAATTCACATGACAAAAAAACTATAATTTTTTTCAAGCAGTCACTGAACCATGAAAATGAGGTCAAGGACAATGGACATAGAACCGACGGAAACTTCGGAACATAAGGTATCTGCATACAAGGTATGAAGCATCCAGGTCTTCTACCTTCTGAAATATAAAGCTTTATCCAAATAGTTGACGCCGCCGCCGGATAGTAATACGTATGTCTCGCATAATGTGACTTTCGTCGCAGGCGAGACAATTATACCGGAGAGAAGGTGTCATAATTATGTGAAACTTGTAATAGATCTCAAAAGAATGGATGTATGGGCACACTATTTAGTCATAACCTTAACAATAATATTGTATATTTCCATCACACAATCCATAATTGTTAAAGGCCGTATGGTTGCCTATAACTGCCTACATTCACTTCATTTTTACTTTGGTGAATACCATCTTCTTCTAGTATAAAAAATCAGTTGACATAACGTCATGTGACTCATTTGTAAAATAACGGATAAAACTAGTTATTAAATGATATGAGCAAATCAGCCCTTATACGGATAAATCAGCATGTGCAATACTGATGACGTTGCCCTGTTGATATAATTCATGAGTTAATATTGCTTATCGGACTGGTCCAATACGGAAACCTTGACATCAATGTTGACAAAAATGCATCGTTACTGCGAAAAGACAAGTTAAAATATGAATTCCTGTATCTTCTTTTCGGTAAGTTTCTTAGTTTAATCGAAGAATTAAAATCATTTGATGAAAGTGTTATGAACTGGCTGTTTCTGTATTGGCCCTGTTATAGATTTTCGATCAGCTGTATTGGCCCTTGACTCTTCGAGCCTCGGGTCCAATACACTGCTAACCTCGAATCTATAACAGGACCAATACAGAGAGAGCCAGTTAAGATTCAGTTAATAACACTATATTGTATGACGGCAATAACTCCTATAACTAGTCGATTAACGATTTCGGGTCAATAGTAATAATAATAGTCTTACGTACTGATCGTTTTGGGGTTACGATTTCTTTTCTTTCTGATTAGTTTTTGAAATATATATAAGCCACGCATTTTATTTGTCCACATGCTCTTGGTGCATGCTCCCCTATTTATATATATATTTTTTAATTAAATATTATTTGATATTTTTAACTTATTTTCACTTATCTAATGCTTTATTGCTTCTATCCCTTCAATATTACAATAATAATAGTTTTTTTTGTATACCTCTCTATTCTTATTTTCCAATGAAGTTCAAATGTCCCCTTTAAAATCTTTATAATTTTATCTCCAAAAGATTTTCTGAAATCTTTCCTCAGTGCTTGTTTTTCAAACACAAACACTCATAAACTTAGCAGCAACCAAAGAGACGCAAAAAAAAAAACAAAACAAAACAAAAGTTAAAATATAACATTGGCATAATGTTGAAGTCTCATATTTATTACATTTTGAATAAATATCAACGCATTTATAAAGATCCATTTCAAAATACATGCATTCCTTAATTTTGTACGAAGATCTATTATGGAATTGTGCCTGTCACGTGTAAAATACACTGAGACAGTAAAAATACACAGCTGACCCAGATATCATTTTGATATCTATAGAGACAAACTCAAGGTGGCACGGCCAGAATTTGGGTTGCTCTTTTGTGTACCCATTTAAGTCAATGTATCTGACCACTGTGACTGAACAAAATTTGAGCGCTCTTGATAAAGGTAAATCTATCAAAGCGCTTTGGACGCTACACATTTAAAAAGTGTTATTTTAATGTTCATATCTTTTTTTTTCATTTACACGAGATAAAAACTATTTTAAATAATCAACCCAATAGCAAGAAGCTTGAAAACGAGTATCTGTAATCAAGCTACACGTAATCCTCATGAAAGAGTCATGTACAGCGGCACTGCACAGAACAGAATTTAAACATGACGTTCAATCACAATGACCTATAACGTCACAACTGCGCCTTGGAAACCGTAGTACGAGATTCGCTTGATACTATCAACCAAAAGGAAAAATGGGAGCTACATTTGCAAAATTGGATTGCTCTGGGTGCTACCGTAAAAATAAGATAGGGGTGGTAACAAATTCTCAGCACAGCATAACACACAGATTTGAGACACGTCCATCATTTGTAATTACTATACAAGAGTTACAGAGAATTGGGATTGTGTCCGAACGTTCTGGCGGAGTTAAGATTTTTTGTAGAGGCATTACCAGAAAGTGACAAGCTAAATGAAAAGCCAAGGCGACTTCCTGCAATTCCTGGTTCTACTGGTTTAACAAGAGGAAGACTCGCTGGAAAATCAAGAGCTACTACTTCAAAAGGTATATTTCAGATTAAAAATTTTGTTAGAATATGAGAAGGCAAGATCATTGCAAGTAAGTGAATTTGGGAATTAACTGGAAAGTTGAATTTGGGAATTAACTGGAAAGTAGAATTTGGGAATTAAATGGAAAGTAGAATTTGGGAATTAACTGGAAAGTTGAATTTGGAAAATAACTGGAAGGTTGAATTTGATGAATTTTGTGGCACACTGTGTATTGAACGCCGGGGTCTTCGCTACGTGTCATATAGCTATATGATCATGAAGGCACTAATTTGAAATAAAGTTCGTAAAATAGTAATTAAAATCTTCTGTATTTTTTTCTATTTTTAAATGTATCTGGTTTCTTATTCTAGACTTTATAGGGAACAACGGATATGTTGTACTCTTCTAGGAAACGAATTTTGAACAATATTATTATTTTTTTCTATTTTAGAGAACGATATATATACTAAAGAAGATAAGGGATTAATGGTCGAAATTCGACGTATTGGAGCTCTTGCAGATAAAGGTAATTCTAAAAGTTTCGCATAATCAATTTTAATGTATACATCATAGTTAAGTGACTTGCAAGATTGATATCGTCTTTATAAACGTATGTTGTATGCGGAGTTTTGGAAGCCTACGATATTCAAAAAACAGATGAAGCATACAAACTAATTGCAAAAATAACCCAAAACAAAACAAACAAAACAAACGCAAAAACAAACAACAGCAACCCATGCAATCAAACGACTAGGGATTTTTTTTCATATTGTGGACGTCGAATATACGGAATTATCGGCCAAAAGTTGCAAACACGATTTTTGGAATATATTTTTTTATCACCAGTGTCACCTGATATGTGGAAAGCTGATTCACGCGTATGGTGCGTATGTTTGCCACGCTTGTAGCGAAGAATTACACGGATTATGTAATCTATGTATTTTGACCGGCTATTCTATTGAAATAGAAATAATATTAAATATATGCATAAGCAATCATAACAAGATAAACATGTATTGTTGTATTTAGGGAAAATGGCAAAGGAGTCAGCAAAAAGGAGACAAGAAGTAATAGCTAGAAAGAAAGGCAAGACTAAAAGAAAAAAAAAAAAATAGAAAACAAACTGAAGAGAGAAAATCAAGCAGCAGAGAAAAATATCCCCAAGTCTAAAAAAGAAAAAAGAATACAACCTGAAAGAAAAACCTGACCAAACAAACCAGCCGTTTCCGTTTTACCCTCTGTATCGGTATAAACTCACTTTATGATATCAAATCATCCAATTTTTAACGAATTAATATTTTTTATGTGAATACTTATTTAATATTGTATTTCTTTAATTTTTAACGAATAAACACATTTTTACTTGTGTACTTTCATATTTTATTTCCTTTTTATAGAAATGGCTTCTGTGGGTTTTACTATTATTATGATAATTTTTAACTGAGTATCCGATGGTTTTTGCCAACTTAATTTGTGTGTGGCGACCAACGTGCTATGTGTGTGGCGATGTTTAGTTTTCGTTGTTTATTTACTTTTAGTCCTACATAAGCAATACTGATTAAATAACAGTCTATTATATATTTCCACATGAATACCTCGAAATTGTTTCCCAGAGCAGAGCTTTCAAATTCAAGACATGTCACTAGTATATATATGGCAAAGTGCATGTTTTGTTGTAAGACAAAAACTAGAAAACCCGCACAATTCGTTTGGATCGCAAAAAATGTACCATAGTCACGATAGTCAGGATACATTACAAGATTTCCATTGTGAGGACAGACAAGTGAACAAACTAAAACAATACATGACATCAGGTTTATTATGCAGCATGGGAGAGGGGGGAAAGAGAGACTAATATATACAGTGTACAAACTGATTATCATTTTATTACGTAATTAAGCAATACTTGGCCTTACTGGCTTAGTATGCAAAATAGATATCTTTCACACAAAATCACAAAAAAACAGAACAGGTTTTTCCTGGTAAGAAATTACATGTATTTCATGGATGTAAAAGCATCTTCATTGTTCTGGATAAATATACGACTTTTTAGGTTATATGCAGGAGGTTCAATGATCGTTGCAATACTGATCAACAGTGTACAAAATATATCTCATCACTGAAATGAAGTGTTTGGTATATATGAACAAAAATAACCATATTCGTTTTACAAACTATTCGTGATATTTGTTATCACTAACAAAAACATTTCGATTCATTTCAGTCACATACTACATTTAAACAACAAAAATAGCACTATATATGTAACAGCTAACTACATGAGATATTAAATCCAGTTCTCGTAACTTTTTGTCAATATCAAATCCCACTATAGATATTAGCAAAGTTTATATAATAAGTTTATGAATGTCTTAACTCAAATCTTGGCATTTTCATGTCCTCTTTCAATTAATTTGATAAATAGCATCAAACTGCAATGCATATTCAGCAAAGCGTTTGGCATTTGGACGACGTCTCGGCTCACGGTCCCAACATTTATTCAATAGACTAAGCACGTTACTATGCAGAGAGACGTCGGGAGGTATTTCTGGAGTAAGGCCCAACTCGCCAACTTGTTTTCTCAGCTGTGGGTAATTTAACTTGTAAAACGGCTCTTCTTCACAACAAACTTCGAAAACAATTAAGGAATATGAATACATATCAGACATCATCAAGTCCCGAAGGTGAAGATATTCACCTCTCAAATTCTCTGGGGATGAATATCGAGGGGTTCCGATGTTGCGTACGTAATCTCCACCTGCAGACGTTGACGTTTCAGTTTCGTTCTTCATCATACTAAGTCCAAAGTCTGTTATCTTAGCAACAAGTGTTTCACCAGCAACATAGTCAAGCAAAACATTCTGGGATTTCATATCGCAATGGGCAATATTTTCATCATGCAAGTATTCTAGACCAAGGGCAGTGTGCTGAATTATTTCAATCTTCTCGCTCTCTGAAAACTCAACGTCATCTTTGATATGCAGTGCATCAAACAAACTCATTTGCATATATTCCATCACAATGCACAAATTTGGAGTGACGACTGAAGCACCGATGAACTTTACTATATTGGGATGCTCCAATTCACAGAGAAGAAAAATTTCATCTGTAAATTCCTTCAACCTACGCTTTGACACTCTCTGAACACGAAGTTTTTTTGCAGCAACAACGGTTCCTTTCCACTTAGCAAAATGAACGTCACCAAATCCACCGGATCCGATTTTCTGCATAATTTCAATGTCGTTAAAATCAATTTTAGTCCCCCTGTAGTTCTGCAGCACCCGATCGGAAGTGTGCGGTTCACGTGTCGTACTAGTTTCTTTTTGCCATCTCATCACCTCCTCCATTCTATGTATAAGACTGAGGGCCACATCACAAGCTTCATATTGCTGTTCTTCATCTATTTCCATTCTGGAGAAATCGATTTCTCTTCCCTGCAAAATAAAATTCAAAATATAATTCAATCGTTATGTTACTTTACAGTACACAAGTGATCACTAGTGTGCAAATCTTCACATGCAATGTTTACAATCGGAGGAAAAAACGTAAAAAAAAGAGGTCGAAGATACCAATGGAGCACTCAAAGCTCATAAGTCGCAAGAAACCGACAACGCATTGGCAAAAAAACGAACGAAGACATAAAGACAAACACATACGAATGTATATGATAATACCAAGGGGATACTCAAAACACACAAGTCGTGAGAAACTGACAACACCATGGCAAAAAACTAAAAGACAACGAAAAGACAAATACATACACATTTATATGACAATATCTGTAAAGTGCTGACATCAGTGCACAACAACGATACAGTAAATAGTACTAACTGCCTATTAAGTTAAGGCGAATAGAAAGTCATGTGCCATGTTACGGCGGAAGCTGGAAACAGTTTAATATCAAACTCAGGGCAGATCCAGGATTTTAGGTAAGGGGGGCGCAAACTTAAATTTTCGACGAGCGGAGCGAGGAGAATTTTTTTTTTGAGGGAAAATTATCGAAATACTCTTTATTAAGCTGAGGACAATCCATGCTTTGCAAATTTTAGGGAGGGGCACGCCCGCCACGCCCCCGTCCTGAATCCGCCCCTGAAACTGGTAGTTTTTATCTGATTTCACGTAAGGATTTGTTTACACGTTTGATCCATATCATTTCCATTACCAGAAATACTCTTTTACTATACGCTGATTTCTCACGTCATTTAAACGTTTGATGGGCTAACTGGATCCCTGCATCTCTGAACTGATAAAGTAATTGTGACTGCTTGACATTTCTCCAACAACCTTCTTTATTCTTATGTACCTAATCCAACTCTGCCTTAAGAAATATATCAATTTTATCATTTAAAAACAGTTGTCGAGGCAGTTATAAGGAAGATATCCCCATTAGACTATTCATCCCTTAGGTCAATGTACTGACGTAGATTTGTATGCCCAACAAATGCACAAATGACGTCAAATAACGTCACATAAAAGGAAACACTTTGACGGAAAGATAACGATTGGAATCAAGCGTAATATTAAGACACGATTTTTTTATTTCACCGTGTCCAGAACTGTCGACTATAGCAGATATACATTTTTTTTAAAGTCTTGATTACACTGAATGTCGTGATCCTTTCCCAAAATTCAAACAAGCGCACGATATTTACAAACTAGTGGACGAAATTACAACAAATCCATATTTTTTTCATAGACTAAAAGTAAAAAATATAACAAACTTACTGGATTCCTCATATAATTTCTGTATATATCCGAAGCTCCAGAGGTAATCGTACTCCTTCTGGAAATAGGCATAGATCCCAGAGGCTTTCCAACTCTCCCTTTTGACCTGTTCAGAGCGTTATCCACGTACTTCTTAGTTGCTGGAGATGCTTGTGAAGATGAGTTTCTTGAATGTACAGCAGTACCGTGCGGTAAACCAACTCGCCCGAGGCGACGATTGAAAGGATTATCTTTATAGACTTTGGCGGCCGATGATGGTGACGGAGATCCATGGAACGAGGCCCCAATACCACTATCGTTGAATACGTTTTCGCGGTAACTCATTGGACTTTTTCCCGATACCACAGCAGTACCATGTTCCAATCCAACTCGTCCAATGCTTCTGTTGTATGAGTTATCGACATATGACTTGGTTCCACTGCTAGATGCTTGACTCGAATTATTACTTGAGCCACTTCTTGAAACAACCATGCTACCAAGTGGCATTCCGACTCTACCTAAACTACGGTTAGACGCGTTATCTACATATGTTTTGGAACTAGAATCACCTGAACTATAATTTCCACTCCCACTAGAACGAGATACTGGCATGCTACCATGTGGCATTCCGACCCGACCTAAACTTCGATTGGAAGAGTTGTCTACATATGTCTTTGTATTTCCTCCTCCATAACTGCTACCGCTACTGTAACTACTACCACCACCACCGTAACTACTACCACCGCCTCCACTGTAACTACTGCCACCACCGCCACCTGAACGGGATACAGGCATGCTGCCGTGGGCCATCCCGACTCTACCCAAACTTCTATTCATTGAATTATTCACGTACGTTCTCGGCATCTTTTTTATTTCAATCTGAAACTGAAGGAAAATTTTAATTATTTTATTAACAATATATAAATCTGTACCGTACAGTCTCTCTGGAAGAGTGATTTCACTTTCCTAAACAAATTTCACGAGCAAGATTTGTTTTCGCTGGTGAATAGCCGTATGGTTATTACAGGCATACTTGCTGAAGAGCGGGACGAACTTATACGCTTTCTTGGAATCTATTTGAAAACGTTTTGATCATCAATGTTTACACAGCTTCTCACATGCCTGAGGGTATGCCCTTATTTATAATGTTATCATTATAAATAAGAAGGTCCGGTAAGGGCTAGCTTTTGGCCTATTATTCGAAGTACATCTAATGAAAGATTTTTGACATTTTTTAAACACTTAAGTGTCTACCTCAGTCAATTCAATTAGTTTATGTAAAAGATTTCGACTGATTTGGTCATTAAATACGTTCAAATTCAAGCTTAATTATGAAAAATCTATCAAATATGACATAAAACGTCACTTTTCAGGTGGTTTTTGTCTAAAATGTAAGTGGCAGCATTCCTGTTCAGTCTCAACCTTTATATATGTTATGTATTATCATCAAATACAACATATACCGGTATTTAAATATAATGACTGAACACAAATGCAGCCACTTCCATTTTGGAATAAAAACCGTCTTAAAATTAGCACAAATGCTAAAATTGTGAAGATTTCAGTAATATTAAATTACTTTATGGTGCTATTACCTGATGCATGTGCATTGTATAGTCAAAAACAGCCCATATTTATAGAACAGAAGTATTCTTCTTTCCGATAAATAGCTAAAAGTTTACATTTTAACCGTGAAATTGGTACAAATGCTATATTTTGGGGCCAAAAAGGGGTCTTACCGGGCCTACTTCTTTGAGATTTTAAACATGTTCTTATTTCCAAGAGATGTGCACGTGATTATGTAAGAGATAAGTCTGGCGGACAAATTTTACTACCGGACCAAATTTACTGTTACAATTACTGTTCTCTCTCCCTCACATGCCCTTTAGATATTAAATAAAGTTCGTGAAAATTAAGTGGATTCTAGGATATCGAATTTAGTTGGTAATAAATTGCTTCGCCAAAAGCAGCTGGATACGACCGCAGAGGTCCAACCCTAAACAGTTGGGGCAAAAATGGACACAATATTTGCGCTTGATACAGGTCTGAATTTGGATTGTAATTACATATTTGACAGATAATAGGTTTCTGACACAGAATAACTGTAGTCAAAGAACTTAGAATTGGTTATATGATTTGAATTTATATTCAATTTTTTGCTTTTGTGCAATACACTATGCTGTTGCGAATTGACCCCCCCCCCCCAAAAAAAAAATACCCCCTTTTTTTGGCTTTTATGCAGTACACTATGCTGTCTCGAATTGACCCCAAAAAAAAATAATTTTACACCCCTTTTTTGGCAAAAAAAATAATATTTTGAAGACATTTTCTTTTTAATTTCTAAATCTTGAGGAGAAAAGATTGTCCCCAGAATTTCTTTTTACTCCCCCTCCCCGATTTTTTTCACCTCCCCTTTTTCCAAAAAAAAATCTTTCCCTCAAGATATGGTCATAATCTCAAATCAAATTTCCAATGGAGTTTGCAACCATAATTACCCATTTAAATACATCATAAAAGTCTTAAAATAGAAAATGACATACATAATCATTAATATACCTTAATCAGCATTTTTAATAGTAACTTCTAAAAATAAATTGACAGCTAATCACCTCAAGACAATCCACCATTTCTTTATACATAATTTAAAAGCAGTGTAAGGGAGGTAATTCAAACTTTATGTTTGAATTACCTCCCTTACACTGCTTTTAAATTATGTATTGTACTTAAGTAATTGTCCATGAACCAAGAAACCCTTGTTTTTCCCCTTTTTTGCCACTAATTCCTAAACGGTTTGAGCCATAACCCCCCAAAGCTAACCCTTTGTGGTATGGAAACTTGTGGTATAATTTCAGAGAGATCCATACACCGTTCCACAAGTTATTGTCTGGAAACTAGAAAAATGCTTTTTTGGGCCCCTGTTTGGCCCCTAATTCCTAAACTGTTGGGACCATAACCCCAAGAATCAATCCTAAACTTCCTTTTGTGGTTATAAACCTTGTGTTTAAATTTCATAGATTTCTATTTAATTATACTAAAGTTATTGTCCGGAAACCAAATGTCTTCGGACGACGACGACGACGACGTGATACCAATATAAAAATTAAGTCAATAAAAACAGGTCAGTTTCTTAAGGGCATACGATACAGTTTCGATCCAATAATGAATTTTCTACGTAAATTTGCATACAAGCTATTTTTCACCTAAGCAATTCAAATATGTAATAAAACATATACCTTCATGTGCTACTTTAAGAGATAAAAGGGGTCACATTTTAGACATTTACTCAAAATTTCGTTTTTGCGGACATTTCTTTCCTTTGAATAGACGCACCTAACTTTTTTGTTTCAACAGATAAACACAAGCGGATTTTTGTAGAAACATTATGAAAATCTTCTTTCGTAAATATGCTCTTAATATGTACAACAGTTCTTTGGAAATAATTAATTTTAAACAAAGTTTCAGGAGTTTAGGAAAAAAACGCATTTTTTGCGCTATATTTATCAAATTAAATAAAATTTCAATATTGACTTTTTCATAAAAATTGGTACAAATAATCTTCATACGAAGTCAAACTTCATGCCATTTTAAAAAAGAGGGGTCCATGTACTCGTTTTCAAGTTAAATTAGTTTAAATCATAAAAACAGTCGAAAAATGCAGCTTTTCCCGATATGTCACAGTTTGACGTCGCGAAAATAACATTTTACGTTAGCGTCATTACCCAAACTCCGTACAGTGATCGTTTCCGTTCCGGAACTATATTCCTTTACTCCATCAATCACTGCCACCGGCTTTCGAAATTCGTTCCAAAATTTGGAACGAATATCTACGCAAATAAATTTTCTCAGAACCATTAGTTACCGGCTTGAAAAACGTCAATTTTATAATGTCTTTCTAAAATTTAAACAACTTTTCCTAGATATAAAAAATGAGCATTAAATTTACGCACAACGACAGGACTTTTTTATGTGTGTATCCTTATCTACGTTATCCTCCCCCAACCCTTTCGAAAGTAAATATGGAGGGAAAAGTGAATGATTGTGAATCAGATATAGATTAAATGTATGTTAGGCGTAAGTCCAAAGAAAAAACAAGCCCAAACGCTGCAACATTTACTTGACCAGGAACAAATGATTTAAATTTGATTTTGCGGTTGTCAACGGAGAAAGCTTAGTGACATAAACTTCAAGAAGTACCAATTAAGTTCTGCAAGCCTTTCCTTTTCTCACACAACATTAAATGGGCAAATTTTGGTTTATTATGTAGGGAATCACTGAAGCATGACTGGAGCAAGCGCCCCCCTCCTTTTTAGGTCAGTCAGTGCCCCCTTTTAAAAAGTTCTGGATCCGCCACTGCCATTGTTACATTACTCCAGTAAATTGACCCTATATAATTTTTAGACATTCCAAAAAAAGCAGCCCAGACCTGTGTTTACCTTGATCAGAATGAGAAAACGTAGGGTTTATTTCTCTTGAGGGATTGTCTTTCAAACAAATGGGTTATTTTCCTGTGCCTGTGGTAGAAAAGAAAAAACTTAGCGTTTTAACTTAAAAGGGGTTAGGAATTCCTTTTAAAGAGGACCTTATTTTCAATAAATAAAGTAAATTAATGATGTCCATGAATACAATACCAGATAGGAGTATGGTTTTGTGGGAAAAATTTTGCAAATAATATAAATATGTTCCTTTTCACTCTTTTGTACTTTCACTATGACAAGACATTTCAGTATGAAAACTCAGAATGAATTAAAGAGGTTGTCAGTTAGACTGCAACCCTACAACTTTACATATATAAACTTAGTATGCATCATGGACATATAGTGATACACATAGAGACCAATATGCAGTCTTTTAACTTCACACATTTGTGACTTATTTATATTACCAAATGGCAATGTTAACCTTCTCTTCAATATGTTCACTAACTTGTGATGTAATGCACTCTCATTAATCACATAATTTATTAGCCATTTCAATTTGATTTTACACAATGATTGGAACAGAACCTCTTAACACATTATGTGCTGCAATATATGACTAAATTAAGGAGTTGAGGTATGACTGCTAATGTGACTATCCACTAAAGTTCAAATGATATTGATTTAAGCAACTATAGGTAACTGCATGTGCAGCAGTCTACAATGAGCAAAACTATTTTAGTAATTTCAGTCATTTTGTCATGTCAAGACCTTACAAAATGACAAATTTTCACATTAGTTCCAGTTTTGGGTACCTACAATAACAATAACGTTTATTCAATTTTATTTTATTTGTGAATGTCCACACATCCAAGAGTTATTGCAGGCTTGAACTTTTTCATGACATCATCAAGTATGAATATGGTCGGTCTTTCATTTCATCAATCATGACACAGGTGTTATACAACATTGAACAAGAAAATTCATGAAATAAGCATTATCTATAACAATTTTTTTTCAAAAGTGAATTGTTCAAAGTTTGTTCCTTCTTAAATAAAATGCTCTGTTGGGCACAGCTTGATACGACCCCTGAGCCTCAGGGCCTGAGGTGGAACCCTGAACAAGTATGGACACAACATTCAAGCTTGATTTACTGCATGCTCTCTCAATTTGGATTGTGATTATATATATGACACAGCATTGGTTTCTGACACACAATGAATGTAGCCTAAGAATTTTAAATTTTGAAACTGGATATTTCTCTAATATGTACATGTTATATGGTCTAATATCTAAAATATAAATACATGGTGAGATTCAGCATATCAAAGAACCAGAAGAATTTAATTTTTGATGAAAACCAACTAAGTTTAGTTTTGGACCCTTAACACTTCAATGTGGACCTATTTGATAATGTGTATTGGGCCCAAAATCTAAATTCATGGTTAGATTCAGCATAACAAAGAACCCCAAATATTCAATTTTTTAAATAAACAGCTGCGCCATGAGCGCATGATACGCCCGTCGTCTTGTGTGCAAATTTTATGCAATAAGCATAAATAGTTTCTGACATACGGCGTGACATGCGAAAACCCCCTTTTTTTTTACAAAAAACTCATTATCTCTATAATAAAATTTTGAACCAAAACCAAAAAGTATACAGATATTTAGATTAATATAACTAAGAAGTGTGTAAAATTTTAAGCAATAATCATATATCGTTTTTGAGATACGGCGTGACATGTGAAAACCTCCTTTTAAAAAAAAAAATCAATATCTCAAAAATAAAAATTTTGAATCAAATCCAAAAAGTATACAGATATTTAGATTAATATAGCTAAGAAGTGTGTAAAATTTTAAGCAATAATCATAAATCGTTTTTGAGATACGGCGCCACGTGATAAACCCTTCCCCCTTTTTTTACAAAATACTCAATAACTCAAAAATAAAATTTTGAATCATCACCAAAAAGTATACAGATCTTAAGGTTAATATAACTAAGAAGTGTGTAAAGTTTTAAGCAATAATCATAAACTGTTTTTGAGATACGGCGCGACATGTGAAAAACCCCTCCCCCTTTTTTAACAAAATACTCAATATCTCTAAAATAAAATTTTGAATCATCACCAAAAAGTATACAGATCTTAAGATTAATATAACTAAGAAGTGTGTAAAGTTTTAAGCAATAATCATAAATTTTTTGTTTTTGAGATACGGCGCAACATGTGAAAAAAAACACACACCTATTTTAGTTACTAAGTCCCGTAACTCAAAAAGTTTTAATCTTATTTTCACCAAAAAGTATACAGACCATCATAAGAAACAACTATGTTTAGTTTCATGAAATTTGGATAAGTCATTCTCAAGTTACGGTGCGACATGTTTACGCCGGACAGACAGACGGACAGACACCGGACATTTGTATACCATAATACGTCCCGTCAAAAATTGACAGGCGTATAAAAATCAAACAAAGTTTTAATTTTGGACCCGTTTGACCATATTGTAGACCAATTTGAAAGCGCCCTAAAATTAAATTTCTAAATACACATTAAGATTCGGCATATCAGAACCCCAATTATTCAATTTTTGACATGTTCAATGAAATCAACCAAGATTAATTTGGGACCCTTTGAACCTAAATGTGGTCCAATTTCTAAAATGGGCCCAATATCCAAGATCTAAATACATACAACACAGTTAAATTCAGAAATTTATAGAACACTAATTATTCAAATTCAAGACTGACATAAACCCCATTGAAATTGGTCAAGAAATAAGGAATTGACCATGTTTATAAGAGGTATTAGAAAAGTATTGTTTTCATCACCTAATTCCTAAATACAAATGTACTAGTAGATAAGACCATAACCCCCAAAATCTATCTCAACCTTCATTTTGTGGTATGGAGCCTTGTGGTATTATTTCATACAGATCCGTTCACTTATACTTTAGTTATTGTCTGGAAACTAAATGTCTTCTGATGATGACATCTGTCGATGATCACCATACCATTATACAGCCACAAATTTTTTTAGCAGTTGTATAAAAAAATGATAAATGCAGTTCAAATTTATGTTACTTCTGAGAGAAAACAAACCTGCCCCCTTTTAATCGATGAATAGTAGGTGTAGTTGTGACAGTCCCAATAATTATGAAGCCTATTCTTGTTCAAGCATTTTACCTAGACACCTATGAAATAATTAGGGCCCGCTGAATGGCGGTCGCCTTATAGTGATCAGTCTGTCCGTCCGTCTGTAACAAATTGTGTCCGCTGTATATCTAGAGAACCGTTATTATTTCATACTTTCAAAGTTTATACTTGACATGTATATTAACCAATACCAGAGGGTGTGTCATAATGTACATGTATGTACAACTTCCTAGGTCAAAGGTCAAGGTCAAAACTGGTTTCAGTTGAAAACTATGTCCTATAGTAAAGATACAAATTTTTACCACAAGTTATTCACAGCGGTGCCCACAGAGCTGGCTCCCATCTCAATGATATCTAGTTCTTTCAAGTTCTGAACCTTGCTGCATTAATTTTATTATTCTATTTTTATTTCTGCTCATCAAAAAAAGTATCTTGACCCCTTCTCTCTTACATATACTCTTTACTTTTACTGCACATTAACCAATATCAATTATTTAATATACACGATTGGGGACTGGGTTTTAAGCTAACAGATACCTTGGTAGCTGTTACACCCAAATTATGTCCTGATACTCTTGGCATTAACAATAATTGTTATTGTAGTTGTGTGCATTAAACCAGTGATGAATATATGTACTGTAAATCAATTGCTACTATTTCAAGTTGAAAAGGACTCTGGTCCAATGGCCTGTTTGTCACTGCTAAATTATTGTCTCACTAGCAACTAAATCATCTCATAATTTTTATTCAGTAAGCAAACAAAAACTGGAGGCTAAATGGAGCCTGAATTTCACATCTGGTAAAATATGCCATATTGATTTTAACATCAAATTCAGGACATAAAATAATTGTCATTGTAGTAATAAAGGAAATCTTATGCATAAAATCTACCATTTAATCAAAAGCGAACATGATGTACTCATTTTGAGATCCAGTTAATCCTGTTTGCACAATAATAATTCATTTGCAAGATAACTTTTATTACTGTTTTCTTTTTGTTGATAGCAGATCTTTATTTTTTGGGCTAATTTTAATATATTCACACTTTTCGAAGAATGGCCAATTGAAAGTTAAATCTTGTCTGTTTTGCAAAACTGTATGTAACGTTAACTTAAGTCTTGTTTTTTGTGTTGTTGGAATGCTGTCCAATTGACCTATACCCGCATCTCTTTGTATTCATATATGCTTAAATCTTTGGAAAAATGTTAAATCAGAGTTTGATTTTCATACTACTTGGCAAAAACTGAGAAAAAAATTAATCTTTATTTCTTTTTTAATTATTAACAACAATATTAATATGTTCATGATAAAATTATGAAGACATACAATTTTTTTCAAAACAATTAATAAAATGAAAATTAATATTAAAAAATGCACACAAAGTTTCATGCGCAACTGGTATGCACTCCAATTCACTCACTGAAACATGAATGATCCTTGTTTGAGATTGCATTAGTCACTGTCTTGTCTGAAATTTTTTTGAAAGTGTGAGTCTATTCCATTTGTGTATATAATCTACAGGCTTTCAATGCTTCTCATGTAACTTGATAATCTTCTAATGATCAGGTTGACATCATTGTGATCTGAAAATATAATAACACATTTTTTTTACTTTGTAACTTCTGGTTTTGATGTAGGTAAGGGACGTTATATGGTATGCCATTGTTTTCCCATCCATCCATTCAAATGTCAACACTTTGTTCAATATCTCAAAGGAGTAGGGGTTAAAAGGTTCTTCTTATTTGGCCCAAATATTACTTCAAATTAAAAGTTACCCTAAGTATTTTAAAATTTGTCCAAACTAGACTAAGGTACAAGGTATTCAGAAAATATTGGCTTTTTTATCTCACCTGGCCCGAAGGTCCAAGTGAGCTTTTCTCATCACTTGGCGTCCGTCGTCGTCGTTAACTTTACAAAATCTTCTCTGAAACTTCTGGGCCAAACTTGGCCTCAATCATCCTTAGGGCATCTAGTTTAAAAATGTGTCCAATGACCCCGCCTTCCAACCAACATGGCCGACATGGCTAAAAATAGAACATAGGATAAAATGCAGTTTTGGCTTATATCTCTGAAACTAAAGCCTTTAGAGCAAATCTGACAGAGGGTAAAATGTTCATCAGGTTAAGATCTATCTGCCCTGAAATATTTAGTCCAATCAGACAAACGGTTGATGGGTTGCTGCCCTGAATTGGTAACTTTAAGGAAATTTTGCAGTTTTGGTTATTATCTTGAATATTATTATAGATAGATTTAAACTGTAAAGAGCAATAATGTTCAGCAAACTAAGATCTACAAAAGTCAAACATGACCAAAATTGTCAATTGACCCTTAAGGAGTTATTGCCCTTTATAGTCAATTTTAACAATTTTTGTAAATTTTGTAATCGTTTACAAAATCTTCTCCTCTGAAACTACTGGGCCATATTTAACCAAACTTGGCCACAATCATCATAAGGGGATCTAGTTTAAAAGTGTGTCAGATGACCCTGCCTGCCAACCAACATTGCTGACATGGCTAAAAATAGAACATAGGGTAAAATGCAGTTTTTGGCTTATATCTCTGAAACTAAAGCATTTAGAGCAATCTGACAAAGGATAAAAATGTTCATCAGGTTAAAATCTATCTACCCTGAAATTTTTAGTTGAATCAAACAACCCGTTGTTGGTCTGCTGCCCTGAATTGGTAATTTTAAGGAAATTTTGCAGTTTTGGTTATTATCTTGAATATTATTATAGATAGATATAAACTGTAAACAGCAATAATGTTCAGCAAAGTAAGATCTACAAATAAGTCAACATAACCAAAATTTTCAATTGACCCTTAAGGAGTTATTGCCCTTTATAGTCAATTTCTAATAATTTTTTCGTAAATTTTGCAATCTTTACAAAATCTTCTACACTTAATCTACTGAGTCAAATAGCCACAATTTCAATAGGGTATCTTGATTGAAAAATATATCTGATGACCCTGCCAACCAACCAACATTTCAAATGGTCACAATTGAAAACTAAGTTAAATAATAAGGGGTCTTCAGTAACTATTGTAAGTCTAGTTACTAGTGGAATGACCTGCTTTTAATTTAACTACTGGGCCAAATTAATCCAAACTTGGCCTCAATCATTATTAGGATATATATCTAATACTATTTATTATGATTTAAACCTTATTTTACATGATTTCCAAAACCACAGTAAATACAGGTGAGCGACACAGGCTCTTGAGAGCCTCCAGTTTTAACATTTAACAAGTAACCATAGCAACAAACTTTGACGAAATTTGTTTATTTTGTAAAATTTCTTGATTTCCTTGTTTTCGTAAAATTTTAAGTATATTTTAGATTGGCAAAGTATGTGCTCATCCAAGAAACAACTTTATATTTAGTGAGATTATGTCCTGTATGTCAATAGTTATAATAAAGGTTTTCTTAAATTATTTTGTTGTTTATTGACTGTGCTTGATGTTTCAATAATGGAAATAACAATGGAAAACTGCATAAATTCTACATTTGTCCTCGTTTTCATGACAACTTTATATACAATGACGTAATTGTGGCGTCATCAGATAAAAAATCTTATGTTTATTATTTATATTTCTTATATCTATGCATTTCCAAACATCATGTGCCTTTTGGAATACTTATCAACAATTTAATTTTCTTGGATCAAAAACAGGCCTTTAATAATGCCCTTTCTCCTTTGCTTTGAACAATTTCTCATGAAATTTTAACACATTTGGATTTAGTTCCCTTTGATTTTGTTTTTTGGAGTCTGTCGTTCAAAAGTTGTGGGACCTATCAGATTTAGGGTAATTTCTCACATATTAAGCTTGAGTTTGCTTAGAGTAAATACTCTCAGATCTGTACTAAGTGTCTTTTAGTTGTTTGGATGTACAAGTATCCAGCCATATCCACTCTGTGTTTTTGTTAAATGTATTTCTATTCTTCTGTATTTCTGAAGAGTTAAGACTTTTTCGACTGATTTTTATAGTTTGTTCTTATGTTGTACTGTTACACCACTGTCCCAGGTTAGGGGTGGGTTGGGCGCCAGCAAATATGTTTAACCCCGCCACATTCTGTATGTATGTGCCTGTCCCAAGTCAGGAGCCTGTAATTCAGTGGTTGTTGTTTTGTGTGATACATATTTGTTTTTCTTTCATTATTTTACACATAAATTAGGACGTTAGTTTTCTTGTTTGAATTGTTTTACGTTTGTCATTTCTGGGTCTTTTAGCTCTCTGTGTGGCATGGGCTTGGCTCTGATAATTGTTTAAGGCCATACAGTGACCTACTATAGGCTATAGTTGTTAATTTCTGTCATTTGGTCTCTTGTTGGAAGAGTTGTCTCATATAACTGGCAATCCTACATCATCTTCTTTTTTATATTCACAGTTATAGCATAAACCATGTAGTTGTATCTCACAATCTGGTCATATAATTAATATCACATGACACCATAGTTACTATAAGTAGTGTTTAGATAAACGTTTGTGAGTATTTGTTTTAATATATAATTTGGTCCTGTATTTACTCAAATATACGGTACCTAGTAAAACTTAATTTTGTAAACAAACCAATTTATAAGTTTCATAGAAAATATACTTATGGTGTACCAATCAATTGATTCATGTTGAAGCTACAAGTACACTGTAGATGTAAATTTTCTCAAAGTATCATTCTGTCTGATTTCAAGTTTTAACAATTACTGTGTAAAATCTCCAGGGAAACTAAATCAATAATTGTGTGCGAAGTTCTTCTGGTTGATGTAGCTGAAAGTAATAATGAAATAATAAAATGAGTATAACTAAAAATAATGTCAACTTTGTGTTGAAATGCAAGGACCTGTATTATTTAACATATAAAAAGTTTGAAAAATAGGGGGGAGGGGAGTATAATTGACAATGAAAAACTGAATGCAACCTTTTTTATAATTCTTTCACATGCATCCAGCTGTAATATCTTACTATCATCATTGATCATAATTAAAGAAACATATTGCTTGTTTAAGTGTCACATACATTTGAAACTATAAAAAAATTGTCATTGTTAATGGCTTGGTTAAAAAATATGGCTTCTCATCAAACTCAGTTTTCATTTTGACAGTTTAAACATTATTATTAAGCATTAATATTACATATTGAACTATTCAAAATGAGAAGCCATCTTATTTACAAACATTTTTAAGCACAATGAAAGTAATCATTTTATTCCATGTGACAGCGAGACGAGATAATTAAATAGTATTTTTTGATAATTTGACAAAGTAATTAATCCATGCAAATAAAAATTTATAAAAATAAACCAATACCTAATAAAAACTTTTGTTTTATTCATTCTGAGCACTGTGCTGTTATCTATTGTGTCACCATCTGTAAGATAAAAAGAAAAAAACATTAGAATTGATTATTGTCATCCTGGAATTAAAAGTAAATTTTAAAAGTGTATTTTTTTGCAGGAATAAATTCACTCATTTTGGTTCAGTAAATTTGTTTGTAACTTAATATATACATTATGTAGATATGATATTGTTGAAAGTATAGTATCTTCAGGGTCCTGTACATATATAGTGAACATTTTAGTGATATGCATGTAAAATATTTCTCTATTGATTATGAGAGAAGTTGGAAGTAATAAGAACTGTCTACGTGTTGAAGATCGTACTTTGACCTATAGTGGTTTACATTTATAAATTTTGACTTGGATGGAGAGTTGTCTCATTGGCACTCATACCACATCTTCTTATATCTATATGCATATGAACTACATGTATGGAACTTAAGAGTTACACAAACATAAATTTCAAAAAGTAAAGAACAGTCTTTAAAATCAGATACTGTAATGCACCATTTTTTATTTCAATTTGAGTAAATTGCTTAATGTCATGAATGCTGCATAAAAATCATTAAAATGCTATTAGAACGTTAACTTGATTTAAGATTTTATTTTAGCAATACCTTATCAGTATAATCAGGCTTATATACATGTAGATGGGTTTATACATTCTACATCTAAATTCTAAAACGACACAAAATTGAGTACATGATAACAAACAAACAAAAATGGTCTAGTTTTTTTTGTGCTAGAATTTTGCTTCAGGGCAGGACAAAATATTAAATATAACATGAGTATTTAGATATTGGTTCAAGCTCTTTCCTATTATCCAGAATTTGTATGTTAAAGATAGAAACTTATAAAGGGCTCAAAAACATAAAGATTGTATTTTTTTTGGGGGGGAGGGGTGGACATTTATAATTGTATAGTTATAAATTTACTGGATAATACATTCACAAAAAAATATTCTTGAAAAAAGTAGTAAATTGTAATACACGAATAAAATAGCTCCCATCCAGACCATTGTAAATTCATACATATAATAAAGGCAAAATGCACAACAATTTTAGTATACAATGTATGTGTGTTACATATATTATTTTCAAGTGCTTTATTTCTTTATAATCCATGAAATTATACCTGAAGTGAGTTTTGAGAAGTTCAGATTGGTATGTAAAGGAGTCTTAATACTAGTTGGAAACCCTAACTCAACTTAGTCAATTTTGCTAAAATAACCTGTTTGAGGCCATGTGTCGATTTGACATTATTTGGAAACTCTTCACCTTTCTATAAAAAAATCCCCAAATCCCTGCATGGAGTCCAATTTTGTCTTTTATAAAATATCTTTAATTCCATAAGGAGCAGCTTCTCTGGAAAATTTGAGTCCTGACAACATTTTTTCTATTTTGTATATGTATTTGATATTTTACACCAGTTTGATAAAATTAGGCGTCTGGCTTGAGCATGTTGAGTCTGAAAAGTTGCGGTATTGATAAATTGTGAATACTGTAAGACTGTGAGTGGTCTGCAAACGACTTTTATTTGCTGATGATTGGGTGCCAGTATATTAAAGGGATGAATAATTATTATCAACAGTTCAAGCCCGAACTTTCTTTCAAACTGCAGAAATGATTTTATGTTTCTCCACTGGCACTGACGAAGATTATTTTGCAAAGTTGGTCGAGTTTTCAAGCCAGAAATGGTTTCTTTGACGTGGCGATACAGAAATTTCAAAAACTTTGATTTTGTAGTATTATTTGGATTGAGTTTGTTTTACTTACTTAATTTGTGTTTGTCCACATTTACTGGTAAAGTTGGTAAAAAATATCCTTTCATCAATGTGCAGCCATATTTGCTTCAGTAGCAACGAAAGGTCAATCCGGGTCAAACAGCTTGAAGATCGGATTACGAAAAAAGCCGAAGGCAGTGATTAGTGTAGAGTAGTATGCGGATCGGAGCTGGAACTGCCGGGGAGTTTGGTCATTACCTTCCCTGTAACTGTATCGTATGCCCTTAACACAAGAGATATAATCAATGGAGCGTAAAAGTCATGTAATAATTTTATTTTTAAGTTGTGTCATAGGTCGTCATGGTTGGATGACCTGCAGAAATAAACACTCATAACACAGGGACTCGGTTAGCAGATTTATAATTTTGTTAATCAATGTTTTTTAATTTTTTTTTAGTATTTCCTGTCTATTTGTATTACTCTATTAACGTATTTGACGTTGACATCACTATTTCTTTGTTTTCTAGCAATGTGCAGTTTACTATCCATATCCGTATACTGAAAAATCTAATGTGCAGTTTACTACCCATATCCGTATACTGAAAAATCCTAGGATTTTTCAGTATACGGATATGGATAGTAAACTGCACATTGCTAGAAAACAAAGAAATAGATTTTTCAGTATACGGATATGGATAGTAAACTGCACATTGCTAGAAAACAAAGAAATAGTGATGTCAACGTCAAATACGTTAATAGAGTAATACAAATAGACAGGAAATACTAAAAAAAATTAAAAAACATTGATTAACAAAATTTTAATCTGCTAACCGAGTCCCTGTGACTCATAACACGAAGTCAAAATCAATGGTCGTACTTATTATTTTCGTTTCTCACGTTCTGCATTTCTGAAATCGAAAATAAAAATAATGACAAGCCAACTCAAATGTTTTCTTATGAAAACAATTAATCAATATAAAATGATGTTTAAACACAGCTTTATTAATTTTTAAATACATGTAATATTGATTGTTAAACTATAGATATTGTCTGATGTTCTCAATCCAATCAAATTATCTGAACTAGGTTAATCTGTTGATTTTCCGGAAACAACATGTAATATGAGAGAATGGCTTCATTCTTCCCTCAGTTTCTTCCTATGTTTTTACCAATTGTTTAAATATATCATATAGGTCCCAGTTTGACTTTTTACTAATCATAGCAATTTTATATTCCGATTCCTATGGTTTAGGAAGTGTTTCAAGAACATCATTTTAAATGAATACTGTTGTAATTTATACGTCTTTATAATGTCAGGGAAGAATGACACTTTAGTAGGACCTGCTTAAGATTTTAATCTTTCAATCTGCGATGTTTTGTAAATAAATTGACTTACCTCTTAAAGAAATAATACTATCCGATATGATCCAATATCTAATTAATCAATTGATGTCTTGATCATGCTAAGACATAATTTTCCCGCAAATAAATGGAACTTCTCTAGGTTTTACAGTTACGATCTAAAAATAAATATTCAATAACAAAGGGAGACTACCTATGCGTATTACACAAACACAAACACGTATCGTCGATGATTGCAAGTTCGTTATGCTTGCAAGTTCGTGACATTTGGGGATTTCCACTTTATTCGTGACGTCATGCAAAAGACTTTATCATCGGCAACGTGCTACTTCAAAAAACTGAACCGAATATTTTTCATTGCATTTTCACTAATATCGGCTTGAAAAAGAGAAGTTGTGTATGTTCTAGCATATTATTTGTTTAAACGTCTATTTTCACTACTACTGTTTTATTCCTCCCCTAGAATTTCGTTGAATTCTTGGGGAAATCCTTTCAGCAATGTTATTGACATCTCAACAATGAGTCATCATCTTTTTTTAGGTTATGTGGCCTCTTATTCCTTTTTCAAGGCCAAGAGTATTATTTTTTAAAGTCTGTATGTGAGCGGATTTTTTAAGATCAGAAAATGATTTGATATATTTTGATGAAAACAAAACCTGCCGAATATTGGCTCGTAAAAGTAATTCAATCCTAGGCCATTGAATGCAAATTGCATGAAAAAATACTTTGATGCATTAATGACATTGTGACATCGTTATAGTTATCTTAAACGTATTTAAAGTGTTTAATTCTGGACTTTCCAATTGACCATTGAAAGTCACGTGTAAAAATTAGAATAATCTTTGTAGGGAGAATAAAAAGTTAGTATGCCCAAATTTCTCTTTTTTTCGAGATATTCATTTGTTATTTGATATCAAATTTATTCTGTAATGTTCAAATACATAATACAATAGGCCTGACCTATATATTTTTGCACATGCGCAAAAGCCACCGCCAAAGACAAAGGTCACGAACTTATAAGCATGTCTACATATTTTACGGAATCGGGTCACAATATGAAACATAGAAAGATTGCCCATGTTTCTGAAGCTATTCATCAATTAAATGTATCAGATTGTTTGCAAATAAGTAAATAATATTTACATCCACAGTGGATAATATTTGCTCCAAGGTTGTGATTTTTTTCTTCCGTTTCGAGTTAGGGTAACGAACTTCCAATCATCGAGGATATATATAGTACATTTGACAAATTGTATATTGTATCGGTACAGTAACCAGACAGATAATCTACTCGAGAGGTTCCAGTGAACTAAGAGGACAACCATTCGATCATTCTGGATATGGTTTTTTTTGTCTGACGGAATAACGGCATGTTCACATTATGCGAGGCTATCTTAATTTTAAATTGCGCGAAAATTTATATTTTGTACACAACAATTTGCATGAAACTTTGGTGATTTATTTATATCTATTGACGTGAGCTCCCTTTCGATTTTTATAAATTTAGGATTTTACATTTCCGAGTTATGGGGTTTTATTCATTAAAAAAGGGGGATTTTCCAGTTTTCGGACAATTACTCAAAAATGCTTTGAACAGTTTTCATGAAACTTTGGTGAATTGTTTATATCTATTGAAGTGTGCTTCCTTTCGATTTTTATAAATTTTACATTTGACGTTTCCGAGTTATGGGGTTTTATTCAATAAAAAAGGGGGATTTTCCAGTTTTCGGACAATAACTCAAAAATGCTTTGAACAGTTTTCATGAAACTTTGGTGAATTGTTTAAGTCTATTGATGTGAGCTCCCTTTCGATTTTTATAAATTTTACATGTTACGTTTCCAAGTTGTGGGGTTTAATTCATTAAAAAAGGGTGATTTTCCTGTTTTTTGACAATTACTCAAAAATGCTTTGAGGAGTTTTCATGAAACTTTGGTGACTAGTTTATATATCTATTGAAAAAGCGACGGGTGTATTGTGCGCTCATGGCGCAGCTGTTTATTCTGTATACTATGAACATTAATAGTAAATAAAAAAAAATGTCCTGTCCCCAAGTACCCAAGGGAAAACTGCATGCACTCCATGATTAACTCACTCTGTTCTTACTTTTAAGGGGCATTAGCTGTCAAATTCATGTTCATCGATTATACTCATATTCTCATATTTGATTTATAACATACTAAAACGTATATCCAAATTACAATAAGTCTGAAATAAACAATTAACAATGCATGGACTCGATTATATATTAGCTTTTCGTCGTGTGTATTTTAGTCTAGAAGCCACCTAATTAACCATCGAGATGACCTCCGAAGACTGCCGACGGTCACATAACCCGATATAAACATAAACATAAATATAAATAGATAGCGACTTGTGCAATTGGAATTTTCTAGGTCTGTTTGATTTCATGTTATAGGTTAAAAAAATAAGTAAATCATAGTTTTTACCTATATATGACTGATTTTTTGTGGATCGAATCAGTCAAAGAAATGGTTCACCTTTGTTTCACTTTCAATGTTGTTATTCTTTACCTTTTAATGGCTGAACATGACTAATACATGCGTAATCAAACTCTAGCTAATGGGTTAAATTGGAGGTCACATGAATACGGATTCAATGAGGTCGAATTATTCACTTGCAAGTGAATAATTCATCAGCGATGTTTCTTAGCTTATTTTGACAAAATTGAACTAAACTGGCTGCTAAAAGCGAATTAGTACTTCACTATTTCACTTCATTAATCATTGAACAAAAAAAAAATCATATTTAAATTTTTTTTTATATATCTCGTAGCTAAAGCCCCTTTTAGCACTTGCAGTCGGTTTCACAGAAAAACTTACGACCAATCTGGCTACTTAATGTAGAGAATGTTGATACATTAATATCTGATTGATGAAGGCAAAATATACATCTAGCTTCTCTGCATCAGGCACGAGGATGGCATGGTGGTTACCTAGACTCACCAATACTCTTCTCGTATTTATTTTATCATTTACAATCAGAATTATTCCCATATATATTATATATAAGTATTTTTCTATTTAGTACTATGTATACTTGGGCATGTCATTTAGCATCGTCCCCTGGTGCCTCTTGCAGTCGGGTCACCTTACAATATTAATCAACCCCTCTGCATCAGGCAGAGGATGACATGCCAGGTTTGTACATCTGCTCATAATATCAAAACCAAATTTTCTATTTACATAGATATAAGAAGATGTGGTATGAGTGCCAATGAGACAACTCTCCATCCAAGTCAAAATTTATAAAAGTAAACCATTATAGGTCAAAGTACGCTCTTCAACACGGAGCCTTGGCTCACACCGAACAGCAAGCTATAAAGGGCCTCAAAAATTACTAGTGTAAAACCATTCAAACGGGAAAACCAACGGTCTAATCTATATAAAAAACGAGAAACGAGAAACACTTATGAACAATATCAACAAACGACAACTACTGAACATTAGATTCCTGACTTAGGACAGGTGCAAACAATTGCAGCGGGTTTAAACGTTTTAATGGTACCAAACCTTCATCCTTATCTGAAACAATAGTGTAACATCACAACATAGGTGACATAAAGACACACTATAAAATATCAATTGAAAATGGCTTAACTCAATCAAAAGACATATTAACACCAGTGAACATACGCTGAACAAATAAATTTGATCTATGATACAATGTAAATACAAAATAAATAAACTAAGGGAATAATAATTAAAGTAACATGTTATACCGCTGTGAAATGTTAAACAATTTAAGAAAAACAATATGCTTGAACAAAAATATCAGCCATACATGTATACATGTGCATCTATCTCCCACATTGCCATGCAGCACCGTCCCTTGGTGGCTTTTGCAGTTATGTAGAAAATGGTGGATTAAACCTGGTGTTGTAGCTAGCTAAACCTCTCACTTGTATGACAGTCGCATAACATTCCATTATAATGACAACAATGTGTGAACAAAACAAACAGACAAAATAGGTAAAAATGTCAAAAATCGGGGCACAGCAGTCAACATTGTGTTATAACCTTAATCACTATAAAAACAAACAAATATGTCAACAAAGAAAAACAAAATGGCATATAGACAAAGCACATAAGCAAAAATGAAAGACAAGGATACAAAAAATTACCACAGCACAACACATTGGCGGGATGTATAAGTACCGAGCCACGCCAAAAGGATATTATCAAAAATGGACTAAATAGTAAAGGTTAATAATTTACAAAGACAAATAAAAGAACACTATAACACGTAATTAAGATTATAAACAACGTCAGTACATAGAATCCATACTTCAAGACCATCATGTATTATTTGTGAAGTTGATACGGAATATTTATCAACAAGGTCTTACAAGTGTCTGAAGGAACTCCGAATCATATGAAAATAAGAAGAGGTCGGCATGGAAATAAACATCTTTTTTTTCTTCTTCTTCTTCAATAATAGTACGCGAATTCGAATAACACTTTACTGACCGCAGGGAGCATAGTTATATAATTGATTTTTTTCTTCATATTTTTGACTCGTCCAAATAATTCGGGTGCCGTCGGAGGAAAGCGTCAAGGCAAAAATTAACAAAATAAGCCTTCCAAGACGTCTAAATTATTTGGATTGTTTAGTATTTGTCGTGCCAAATTTGCAATAAAAACAGACGGGCAGGCGGGGAAAGGGGGATTTTCAAAGTATTACAGGCTAGGGGTAAAATCGTTTTGGTATCTGATGAGTATTCTGGAAGCCAATATTTCATATTTTTAGCAGAACGGTTGTGGTTGCTTGAAACTTTGAAAATTTATTTCTCAAAGACCTGAACTGGGGTATGTGAATACAAACAAATGAAATACACAAAACAAAACATATTGCATGGAGTGACAAATGCAAGTAATTTATGTACAAGAAGGACATTTTTAATCGACGACAAGTAGCTAGACTGGTAAACTAGCTTGATTCGGAAGGGACCACAGGGTACCAGTCGTATTACTCCATTAAAAAGGGACAGGAGAAAACGTAATAACGAAGGTGAAAATATAAAAAGTGCAGCATGATCATGTTAGTTTAGAAGGGCACAATGGTGCGTACCCCAGGACTAAGGCTTTTGGACCCGACAGTACTTCGTGGGTTAACAAAGAAGTAATGAAACAACTTGAGAAAGTATGTTTAGACATTATGGAAGAGTTTCAGAATATACAAAGGTACTTCTTATCCAACGTCTCTCCAGCTTAATACAATGATCAAGATGATTGTTTTCTATCAGACCTACGTAATCGTAATGATAAGTCTATGATGGATCAATCTGATAGTGGTTCATTGGGGGCGGCTTTAAATTCAAGTGTCAGTTACTAACATTGATATTGGACTTCCAAAAATTTAAACAAAACCTAATCATGTTGAAGTAACCCTGACACGGGATCCCTCCACAATGAATGTTTCGATGAAAGTAATAATGGGTCAGTATGCACAGCGGCAATGACAGTAAAGCATAATGACATGAGAACACGAGCGTGATCAAGAATGTTCAAATTTCGGCAATATCGGAGATTAGTGTAATTGTTCCTGTTGTGACGGGAGGGATAACGGACATTGAAAAGACATGCGACCCTCACTACGGGGACCAAATTCTCATCAAATGTCCCAACAGGAGATATCCGCAGAAGACCACAGTTAAAAATGACAGCCCGCTTAACGAAGAAAAAAAATACTAGTTTCGCCTTTTCAAATATCTGCTCCAATCCGCCCAAAAAAGCCACTATTTGGGATAAGGTGGCTTATAAAATTGACAATACTGTTGTACAGAGAGTCGGACGACAGTCTGACATCCGACTAAAGATAGAATTGCTAGAGTTCCGACACAAGACAATTATGACCCTGGAATTCCATCAATGAACAATTATCTAAGGAAAAGGCCATTAAAGAAACAAGAATGCGACATAACTCTAAACCAAGAACAGCATGCAGTATTGAACGTTCGCTGTCTGCCGGATCCAGCTATTTAGGGGATCGTGGTCACTAAGTGTGTATAATGAAGCGGGGATGGGGAGGGGGGAGGAATAAGGTTAATCTACTAAGAAAATGAAAAAGAAAACACGTTATTGATTTCGTGCGTCCGAAGCGCTTTCCTGGATTTACCACGATGAACGCTCAAATCCAAACATTTGAAAGCCAAATAAGACCAAAACACAAGAAGACCTATATGACCAAAAGGTATTGTTTGGGGGGAGGGTTGTATATTATTATTAAATTAACGTATATTTTCTTTAAATGTGTAATTTATATGCATTTTGTCATTTAAAAAATGGGAAAATCATTACAAATGAACGTTAAAGGCTTTTACAAAGAGCCCATCGCAGAAGGGGTGCATTTTCAATAAAACTGGGGGAGTGTCGTATTGGTAGGACTATGTTCAGGTAACTAAAAAGACCATTCCAAGAGTTTCATAAAATCGTTCAAAGATTTAGCTTCTTCCAATAACTGCCGACGATAGGAACGACAATCCAAGGTATTTATACGTACATTGTATTTGTAAAATAATTTAGCTTACAAGATTAATTAAGACGTGTTATTGATTGAAGATCGTCAGCATTTCTGGGATTTTATTGTGATTGCTTTAAGCACGCGATCTGAAAGCCTTGATCACAAGTTATGTTCTTGTGGTATTGTGATGAGATAAGTAATTTAAAAGCAGGTATTTCAGTCATTTCAAAAGTTTTTTTTAGGAAGAACAAACCTTCAAACCTACAAACGCATTGCACAAAAATCATCATTTGATACGAATAAAAGAAGATTTTGGGATACGTAAATGAGACAGCAAGCCAACGACACAAGTAACAAAAATACATCTAGAGATCAAAATACAGTCTCGCAAAACAATTTTTGTCTCGCCTTGACGGAGTCAAAAAATGAGACATAGGTATGCTGTTTCCGGCGTCGGCGGCGGCTTCAACAATGTATTAGTTTGTGATTAGGTTTGTGAACCACTAGTGGTAGCTCAATGATATTTGGTATGTAGTTGTATTAGCACTGGAGCATCTCATTACCATGGAGATTACTTGGCCCCGCCCCCCCCCTCATTCATGGTCTATTGACTTTAAAACTATTGCTTAGTTTTCATGTATTAGTTTGTGATTATTCAGTTTAAGGGGAACTGTTAATGGTAGGTCAATGATAATTGGTATGCAGTTGTATAAGCATTAGCACATTTCATTTCCATGAAGAATATTTGGTCCTTACCCCTCAGTCATGGTCTATTGACTTTGAAACTTTTGCTTAGTTTACATCTATTAGCTTGTGATTAGGTCAGTTTAAGATGAACCACTAATGTTAAGTCAATGATATTCGGTATGCAAATGTATTGGCATTTGCAAGTTTCATTTCCATGGAGATTATATAACCCCACCCCCTAATTATGGTTCATTGACTTTGAAACTTTTACATAGTTTACAAGTTAATGTTTGTGTTTAGGTTTGTTTAAAGGGTTTGACTTATGAAAAGTCAATGGTATTTGGTTTGCAGTAGTATTAGCATTGACACATCTTACTTCCATGGATATTGTTTAGCCCTGTACCTTCAGTCAAGGTTCATTGACTTTGAATATTTGTTTAACTTACATGTTAAAGTATTGCTATTTTAATTTCAACATTTGCATTATCAAAATAACAAATAGGCGAGACATATCTCTGTGTTAACAGTTTGTGATATAGTTTAGAATATTTTTTCTTTATTTGAAAACAAACGAACCGTGTGCATGAATATGTTTTGATATCATATGCAGACGATACGATTTTGTAAGAATTTGAAGAGGTTTTTTTAAAAAGGCCCGAAATTAAAAGTAAATTAAAAAAAAGTTGTAACATTGTATGAAGAATAGCAATAAAACGCAGTTCCTTTGCTTTTGTTTTTTTTTCTTTTGTTTGCGCGTAGAAATATTGTATCATGACAACATATCCTTCGTTTATATTGGTGGAAGTAAAACAAATCAAGATACGACACTTGATATCCACTGACGTGGTTCCTTACTTGAGACAAACATGTAAACATCCTTTTATGTGTTCCCTTGAAATAGGTATTTTTTTGTCAAAATTAGTTTGTCCTCCAAGTTTGATATATCTAACGGTATCTGCTTGATTCCAAATATCAAAATTAAGATATAAAAGCAATTGCCGTTGCTATGGAGAAAGGTTGGTTACTAGGGACTAGTACAATGATATTGTAATATGCTTTTTGTGGGCCCACTTGGCACTTGAACTGCGGACTTGGGAAAATGGAATATGGCAAAGTGGTATGATTGCCATTGAGACAACTCTCCACCAGAGACCAATGCCATAGAAGTTAACAACTATAGGTTACCTTTTTCCTTGCATCACGACACCTATTGACGAATGAATAAGATAAATGTTGTCGGAAAGGTTCATTCTAAAATGGCCAACATTAATAAATGGGTAAGACAAATTGATTTTCACTTTTCAGGTTAACCTTAAAGAAAATATGTAAGACCGATTACTGTCAGTGTATAATTAATACAATTTCTCTGTAACCACTAAGAAATTCGCGGCATGCGTAGTCTCAGATTTTCTTCAATTTCTGTTTGTTGAAAGCTATTGATAAACCTATCAGAAATGTTTACGTCCCTGTTGCCAAATTTAAAATCGCCGCGATATAGCCTTTTTATGCTGATACGGCGTAAAGAAATCACCAATCAAACAATCAATCAATCAATCAATCCAAATATAAAAAGAAATTACCTTCTCTCTAAGTGACCCTTATAGATACACCCTTTAAATATTCACACAAATTATTTTTTTTCAAATTGATTTTCGTCATTGACATGAATAAGTAATTTGGTGAAACAGCAACCTACCGAATAAAAAGAAATCTACATTGATTGAATTATTAAACTAGATTAATTGGGACGAACACCACACTCACAAAACGTTTTCACCATATCAAAAAATAAGTTATCAACATTTCAAAATACGATTTTGAATGCTGAAAAGAATCTTTGATATCATTTTTCTTCCGGATTTTGAAAGTTTCTTTTTGTAGACATTACCGCCATGACCAGATGAAATTAAACCAAGATTGTTATAAGAATTTTCACATGAGATTGCACCAATACCTACCATCATCTTTGAGAAGTCAGTTAAAACAGGCATTGCTCCAGATGATTGGAAAACTGCCCATGTCTCACCTGTATACAGAAAAGTTAAACAATATAACCCTAAAACTACCGCCTTTTATCCCTCACATGTATTTGTTGAAAACTTCTAGAACATTTGGTGGTTAAACACATCATGAAACATGCAGATTATTACAAAATCTTATATCCCCTACAGCATGGATTTCGCAGAGGTCGGTCCTGTGAAACACAATTATTTCAATTTATAGATGATGTTTCACATAACATGGATAATGGTAAACAAACAGATATTTTGGTCATGGATTTCTCAAAAGCATTTGATAAAGTTTCACATTCTCTTCTTATTAACAAACTTCACCATTACGGGATACAGGGGGAATTAAATTTCTAAAGCCATCGCAAGCAAGTAGTAGTTTTAGAGTATGTAACAGTCGAGTCATAAACAACATATGAAAGAAAGCTAATAGCACTTTATGCTTTCTAAGGAGGAATCTGAATATTAGCTTAGCATCCATTAAAGAGCAGGCATACAAGTCCCTAGTGAAACCATCACTAGAGTATGCTTGCTCTGTTCGGGAACCTTATTTACAACAAGACATAGATAGCATTTTAAAGGTTCAAAGGAGAGCTACCCGTTTATGTAAACAACAAATACAGATACACATCAAGAGTTGGTAACATGTTACAAAACCTTGAATGATGCAGCCTCTCTGACTGAACAAAAGATTCTCAATTGGTAATGCTTATAACATATAACACGAAAAGGTTGCAATACCTAAGAACAACAAATTAATTCCACAAATAAGACAAACAAGACAGACATTCAAATTCGAACAGTCTCCAAAGTCCATCCTACAAAACACAGCACAGAAAAGAAACGTTTTCCCTGGAACAATAACAGACTGGAACAAACTACTTAAACAATATCATAATTGCACATCGGTAAACGCTTTCAAATCTTCAATATTAAAACATCAATATTAAACTCAGTCATTCACATGAAACTAGTTGTACATTTGTAATTTTCATTTTTCCACTATTCTTGATTTGTATGCATTAATCTATGTCTTGTAAGTTATCCTCCTATGACAGAATCTTCAATTTGTTGAAGGCGGTCACTATATGGTAGAAGCAAGAAAGCACCCTTTTTTCTTTGTAATCGTAAAAGGAGGCGAAAAATCATAAGTCAAAATAAACTGACATCGCCATGGCAAAAAAAGAAAAAGACCAATAGACAAACAACAGTATATAAAACAACATAGAAAATTAAAGACTGAGCAACAAGAACCCCCGCCCCACCAAAACCCTAGTTGATCCCAAGAGCTCTGGAAGAGTAAGCAGATCCTGCTCCACATGTTGCACTCGTCGTGTTGCTCATGTAAGTACAAAACCGGTGATAAGTCTAGTTTGTTAGGTCACATTCGGGGAAAGGGGACGGGATTGTGGTTACGACGATTGGAACATATATCTGTCGTCATCTGTGAAACAGATATTCCATAACGGTCAACCAACTCGTGATTGCGTCGGTAAATGTCGAAGGGATAATCTCAACTTCACCACTTGGCACTCTTGGTTTAATAGCTTCTCTTTTGATCAACAACCCTCTATCATGGAAACTATGATAGGAAACACAAGCCTTGGAATATCGTATCAACTTGGAGATATATACTCCATATGCAGGCGCTGGTGTAAGTTTACGTTTACATTTTACAAACATCTCCCGTTGTGTAACACTCGAAGTTGAACTCTTACGATACTCGTAAGTATAGAAGAGAATATAGAATAGAATATACTTTATTTCAAATTAATGGAGCCACAAGGGGCAACATGAGATTATAACTATTTTAAAAAACAATCAATTCCAATACAAAAGAATAATACTGAGGGAAACAATTACATGATTGATAGAACCTAAATGAGACACATAAAAACTTATAATATGCATATTATAAAAATTAAATACATGTATATTATAAAATTGATTTGATTAATATTTCTTGTACATTTTGTATTTCAGATATGTCTTTGTATTTCCTCCTCCATAACTGCTACCACTACTGTAACTACTACCACCACCACCGTAACTACTACCACCGCCTCCACTGTAACTACTGCCACCACCGCCCCCTGAACGGGAGACAGGCATGCTGCCGTGGGCCATCCCGACTCGACCCAAACTTCTATTCATTGAATTATTCACGTACGTTTTCGACATCTTTTTTTTTTTTTTATTTAAGTCTGAAACTGAAGAAGGAAAAAATATATTGTTTTATTAAAAACGTATTAATGTACAACCGTACAGGTCTTTCTGGAAGAGTAACTCACATTTCCCTATGGAATTAATTACAGTCATGCTGGGTGGAGAGCGGAACAAACTTGATATATCATTTCTTGGAATCTGTTCTTTGAAAACATTTAGTTCATCCATGTTAACACAGCTTCTCACATAGCTGACGCAGAGGGGATAGTTTGTCCTTATTTTTAATTTTAGCGGCATTATAACATGTGCTTATTTCTACGAAAGCCCATTTAAGACTTCCCAAAAATATATCTTAAATTCGATATCACGAATTAAAACCCTTATCACGAATTGTAGAATTCGTTATTGCAGATTAAATTCGTTTTCACGAAATTATGGAATTACTGATATAGCAGTTTTTATAATTCGTAATGACGAATTAAATTCGTTATCACATTTTATGTAATTCGTGATAACAGATTTAAAACGTGATTCTTTATCACGAATATCTGTAATTTGTTTTTTGTAATTCGTGATAACTGTTATCACGAATTACACAAAAAAACTGTGAAAACAAATTACAGAATAAAACTGGTTAAATTCGTTATCACAGATTTTTGTAAATCGTGATAATGGTTCAAAATCGGTATAACAAATTGTATAATTCGTGTTAACGAATTTAATCGTTTATAACGATTTATACAATTCGTTTTTATGATTTATAAAAATCGTTATTACGATTTTAATCCGTTATCACGAATTACAAAAAAAAATGTGATATCGAATGTAATTCGTAATTACGAATTACAAAAAAACTGTTATGACTTATTCTGGAAGTTCGTTATCACGAATCTAATCTGTTATAACGAATTCTCCAATTCGTGATTTTGAATTCAAAAAGATATTTTTGGGAGGTCCTAAATGGGCTTCCGTAATTCAAAGATATTCAAAGTAAGTTGATTAAAATGAAGTGAATAAAAACAATTCAGTTTCTATACACAAAAAAGATGATCTAAGGGAGCGTACAAATTGTTTCAATATATTAATGTCCCAGTGTGACTTCAGTTATATTTTTTATTTCAGAGAAATTTCAATGGAGCGTAAATTTTTAAGTCATACAAATTGTGTTTCATGTTGTGTCATAGGTCATCATGGTTCGTTGACTTGCAGAAAATAAACACCCATATCAATACTTTTCGTTTTCTCATGTTTTGCTTTTCTGAAATCGAAAATTATAATGAGAAGCCACCTGATATATTTACTTAAATAACATTATTCAATATAAAAAGATGTTTTTAACACAGCTTTATTAATTTTTGAAATAATATTGTTATCATGTATTGTCTTATTTCCTCAATCCCGTCAAATATCTTAACCCGGTTGGTCTGTTGATTTTCAGGAAACTGTCACTTTTAATGAGAAAATAGCTACTTTGGCTACTTTCTTTCTGTATTCATACAAATTGTTTCAATATATTAATGTCACAGTGTGACTTCAGTTATATTTTTTATTTCATAGAAGTTTCAATGCAGCGTAAGTTTTAAGTCAATTTAAAATTGTGTTTTATGTTGTGTCATAGGTCATCATGGTTCTTTGACTCGCAGAAAATAAACACTCATAATACTCATACTTTCATTTTCGTTTTTTCATGTTCTGCATTTTTGAAATCGAAAATCATAATGAGAAGCCACCTGGTAATTTTTCTTAAATAACTTTATTCAATATAAAAAGATGTTTATAACACAGCTTTATTATTTAAAAAAAATATTTTCATCATGTATTGTCTTTATTCCTCAATCACGTCAAATATCTTAACTAGGTTGGTCTGTTGATTTTCAGGAAACTGTCATTGTTAATGAGAAAATGGCTACTTTGGCTACTTTCTTTCTGTAATCATACAAATTGTTTCAAAATATTAATGTCAAAGTTTGTCTTCAGTTACATTTTTTTTTATTTCATAGCAATTTTATATGACATTACTATTTTTCATTATTTTCTTATGAAACGGCGATAGATATTTCTGCTTTTCAATGAATGACTTCGCGTATTTTGAGGGAGTTTTTAAGTGACTACTCGAGAAACATAAAATTTTAAATACTATAAAATTTACACGTCTTTACAACGAAATTTGAGTATAACCTGTTTGAGATGTGTTATGGATACACTTACCTGCTTACCACTCAAAGAAATAAAACTATCCAATATCTAACTAAATCAAAGATGTCTTGACGCTACGACTTTTCCCGCAAATAAATGGAACTTCTCTGGGTTTTTCAGTAACGTTCTAAAAATAAATATCCAATAACAATTTGTGAGACTACTTAATATGCGTATTACACAAACACGTGTACAGTTAATATAGTGTCGTTAGAGTTTAAGACACAGGTTTCAGGTAACTAGACAGACCATCTAGAGATGTTCCAGTGAACTAATTAAGAGGACAACCATTTACTATTTGTTGGAGGTGGGGAGAAGGATTTTTTTTTAATGGAATACTGGTATTCATTTTCACTTTTAGCTAGCTAGGCTCGCTTTAATATTTATATTGCGCAAACATTTATCTTCTTTTCTGTACACAACTATTACCTGCAACTGACTGGCTACATTTAGTGCTGCAGAATATTCATTTCAATCCTGACTTAGGAAATATTATTAAATTTCAAAATCCTCTCTCTCTCAGCCCCCTCCCCCCAGAATATCACATGGTTGTCCCTTCTTCCATGCTTTCCTCTTCTTGAGAAACTCATGGCAAACGACGCTCATAAACCGAACATTTCGGCTGTTCATGAAAGGACCGACCATCCAAGGTTAATATAATAGCACGCGAAAGTACTTTACTGAACGCAAGTCGCAAAGACATATCCGACTTTCTTTTTTTTTGGAGGGTGTCATATTTTGCCTGGTTCAAATAGTTATGTCGTCTTGTACGGCTTTTATAGTTTTTTTGCTGGACCTCGTGGGAGTGTGGGGTTCCTCAATCCCGTCAAATTATCCTAACTAGGTTGGTCTGTTGATTTTCAGGAAACTGTCATTTTAATGATAAAATGGCTACTTTGACTACTTTCGTTCTGTATTCATTTCATACAAATTGTTTAAATATATTAATGTCCCTGTGTGATATACCTGACTTAGGTTTGGGGACTAAAGACAAGTCTATATATATTGTAAATAAAACGAAGAGCTTTCAAATTATGATCCTTTTACTTTGGATTCAAACGCCAAAAGAGGCTGACACATGTAATAACCACACCAATCATGGATAAGGCAATACGACAGTTCCGGAAAGTACGGATTCAACATACAGATATACAACATGCCCAAAATGAAAAATTCCATATTTTTCGAAAATGTTGAATTCGTACCCCAAAAATCAAGTTTTCATTTATATATGACAATACAACATACAAAATAACAGGCACCTTTAAGCTTCATCATCTTTTACTATTGCTAGTTTTATATTTCTCATGTTCGCAGACATGTAAATAACTTCAACATACGTATGACCAAATGCTGGTTACTCTTTAACTTCAACATAAATATGATGTAGCGAAATCTTATAAAGTATAGCATATCATCATTTTACTGAATTTTAGTGTGCTTGTTAAAAAAAAAGTGGAAGATATACAGTACGAAATTAGATTCAGTGGAGTCCCTGCTCCTGGCTAATGGTTTACTTAGATACACCTTATAATGAACAAAATTTATAGGTTACACCATGAGAAAAAAAATCTACTATTGCGCCGACTTTCACGGTATACCATCCCTATCATACACACATTCGCTCGAGTAAATAAAACAATAAAGTGAAACAAATAAATTTCAGCAGAACAAGACTATCAACCAGGGTTATTTCTGAGTCATCTCTTGCACCACTAACACACAAATCAGATTTCTTTTCTTACTGTGCACAGACAGATTGAAAATTTAAATGCTAGGATTTCCATCAAATCAGTCATACATAACGTTCGTTATCATACCAAGACAAATCTTCATTAATCTTTACTAACAAGTAAATTTAAGTATCTCAGTACTCCATTTCAAAATTTTAATCTCTACCTCTGAGGTATACAAAAAAAACTAACCATTAGCAACTCAACTACTTAAAAATACAACAATAAATCCAATAAGATAGCTGGCCTATCTAGTCTAATCAACATATGTACATGTGGACCAACAAAAACAAAAATCATTCAACACAGTGAACTTTGACGGTGTTTTCGCACTCAGTGTATTTAAAAAATAATTAACTGTTTCATTTAAATCTTTTAACAATTAAACAAATTAACTGTCTTAATGAATGAGCCGAAACAGAAAGTCTTATCAAATGGAAATTCTTAAAATGAAAAAAAATTTCTCAAAACTTTGTATGCCGTAATATTCAAATAAGAAGAAAAAAAATAACAGTTCTGTAACAAACAAACAAAAAACATCTTTCAACATATGTTTGCAATAAATGATATATACTACATGTACTAATCATAAAATGTATCAATAAAATGTATCTTCAAAACAGTTCAGGTAAATTTCGAACAGAATAGTCAAACAGTAAATCATATTCTGTAACTTTCGATATGCATGAGATAAATCTCACAGCAAAAAATTTTACGGAATAATCGGAGGTGGTCTTGACTTCAATAAGGCACGCGCCTTTGGTCCTAACTGATTTTCTTCGATCCAGATTGCTTTTGTGCCGGTTCCCCTATTAAATGTGCAAGGTAACGAATATTTTCATCATGATTTTTCTTTGCTAAAAATCTTTTCACTTTTAGTAATGTCCCGTCTGACGCAGAACTTGTTTCGGTGCCTGATGTAATAAAATTATCGTCTCTAAAGCGAATAGTTTTTTGTCTCTGTCTTGTTGATCGCCGTAGATTTGGCACTTCTAGAACTTCGTCGTTATTTGTGCTAGATTGTTCACTAATCAAATTATCATGACTTGTTGACGCAGTATCCATGGTATCTTGTTTGCTTATGACACGATCCATAAAATATTCACATGGATTTGGTACACGAATATATGCTGGCTTTAAACGGTTAATGTGAACTGGTTGTGGAATAACTTTGTTTGTTTTGGGGTCCATTAAGGAATAAAGATGAGGACTGTTTATGCCATGAATAATATTATAATCCCTGCTTGCTTAAGCTTAAACTTCTGTCCAAGTACACATCGACGGCCATTTTCTGCTCTCACGTAACGTAGTGGTCAAACCACGTGCTTTGTACTGTTGACAATTATTTCAAGGCTTCATTTTAATGTTTCATATGTTCATTTTGTATATATCAGGTACCAATTGTTTCGATTTTAGGGTTCTCCACCATGTGATATACCTGACTTAGGTTTGGGGGACTAAAGACAAGTCTATATATATTGTAAATAAAACGAAGAGCTTTCAAATTATGATCCTTTTACTTTGGATTCAAACGCCAAAAGAGGCTGACACATGTAATAACCACACCAATCATGGATAAGGCAATACAACAGTTCCGGAAAGTACGGATTCAACATACAGATATACAACACCTGTGTGACTTCAGTTATTTTTTTTATTTCAGAGAATTTCAATGGAGCGTAAATTTTTAAGTCATGTACAAATTGTGTTTCATGTTGTGTCATAGGTCATCATGGTTCGTTGACTTGCAGAAAATAAATATAGAATAATAGCATTTTAGTTTTTGATACTGACTTTATCAGCAAGAATATCAGGCGAGACGCTAGGGCGAGCTGATATTCGAGCTGATTAAGTAAGTATCAATAAATAAAGTGCCATTTCTCTTTTGATCGGCAATTTGTCTTAACTGAATGTTTTTGGGTGAGAATATAAAGTAAAATGAAATAGTTAGTAAAACAACTTTTACGCGTACTAAACGTTGGGATAGTTGTTCGGTTGTATGAATGAAGTCGCGTGCATTTCATTTATAAATAGACGCGGAGAGACTTGAGCACGTGAAGTTGCTGCACTGATACATGACGTCATTGCCTTATATTTTCGAGTATCAAGTCCTGTCCATGATCTTAAAAATATTAGGCAGTAAGATTAAAGGGAAAATGTACAAATTGCCGATAAACACCCATATCAATACTTTTCGTTTTCTCATGTTTTGCATTTCTGAAATCGAAAATCATAATGAGAAGCCACCTGATATATTTACTTAAATAACATTGTTCAATATAAAAGATGTTTTTAACACAGCTTTATTAATTTTAAATAATATTGTTATCATGTATTGTCTTATTTCCTCAATCCCGTCAAATATCTTAACCAGGTTGGTCTGTTGATTTTCAGGAAACTGTCACTTTTAATGAGAAAATAGCTACTTTGGCTACTTTCTTTCTGTATTCATACAAATTGTTTCAATATATTAATGTCACAGTGTGACTTCAGTTATATTTTTATTTCATAGAAGTTTCAATGGAGCGTAAATTTTAGGTCAATTCAAAATTGTGTTTTATGTTGTGTCATAGGTCATCATGGTTCTTTGACTCGCAGAAAATAAACACTCATAATACTCGTACTTTTATTTTCGTTTTTTCATGTTCTGCATTTTGAAATCGAAAATCATAATGAGAAGCCACCTGGTAATTTTCCTTAAATAACATTATTCAATATAAAAGATGTTTATAACACAGCTTTATTATTTAAAACAAATATTTTCATCATGTATTGTCTTTATTCCTCAATCACGTCAAATATCTTAACTAGGTTGGTCTGTTGATTTTCAGGAAACTGTCATTGTTAATGAGAAAATGGCTACTTTGGCTACTTTCTTTCTGTAATCATACAAATTGTTTCAAAATATTAATGTCAAAGTTTGTCTTCAGTTACATTTTTTTTTTTTCATAGCAATTTTATATGACATTACTATTTTTCATTATTTTCTTATGAAACGGCGATAGATATTTCTGCTTTTCAATGAATGACTTCGCGTATTTTGAGGAGTTTTAAGTGACTACTCGAGAAACATAAAATTTGAAATACTATAAAATTTACACGTCTTTACAACGAAATTTGAGTATAACCTGTTTGAGATGTGTTATGGATACACTTACCTGCTTACCACTCAAAGAAATAAAACTATCCAATATCTAACTAAATCAAAGATGTCTTGACGCTACGACTTTTCCGCAAATAAATGGAACTTCTCTGGGTTTTTCAGTAACGTTCTAAAATAAATATCCAATAACAATTTGTGAGACTACTTAATATGCGTATTACACAAACACGTGTATAGTTAATATAGTATCGTTAGAGTTTAATACACAGGTTTCAGGTAACTAGACAGACCATCTAGAGATGTTCCAGTTAACTAATTAAGAGGACAACCATTAAATTTTACTATTTGTTGGAGGTGGGAGAAGGATTTTTTTATGGAATACTGGTATACATTTTCACTTTTGCTAGCGAGGCTCGCTTTAATATTTATATTGCGCAAACATTTATTTTATTTTCTGTACACAACTATTACCTGCAACTGACTGGCTGCATTAAGTGTTGCAGAATATTCATTTCAATCCTGACTTAGGAAATATTATTAAATTTCAAAATCTCTCTCTCAGCCCCTCCCCGGCCAGAATATCAAATGGTCGTCCCTTCTTCCATGGTTTCCTCTTCTTGGATAGAAACTCATGGCAAACGACGCTCATTAACCGAACATTTCGGCTGTTCATGAAAGGATCGACCCCCAAGGTTAATATAATAGCACGCGAAAGTACCTTACTGAACGCAAGTCGCAAAGGCATATCAGACTCTTTTTTTTTTTGGGGGTCATATTTATGCCTGGTTCAAGTAGTTATGTCGTCTTGTACGGCTTTTATAGTTTTTGCTGGACCTCGTGGGAGTGTGAGGTTCCTCAATCCCGTCAAATTATCCTAACTAGATTGGTCTGTTGATTTTCAGGAAACTGTCACTTTTAATGATAAAATGGCTACTTTGACTACTTTCGTTCTGTATTCATACATATTGTTTCAATATATTAATGTCCCTGTGTGATATACCGGACTTAGGTTTGGGGACTAAAGACAAGTCTATATATATTGTAAATAAAACGAAGAGCTTTCAAATTATGATCCTTTACTTTGGATTCAAACGGCAAAAGAGGCTGACACATGTAATAACCACACCAATCATGGATAAGGCAATACGACAGTTCCGGAAAGTACGGATTCAACATACAGATATACAACATCCCCGCCCAAAAATGAAAAATTCCCATATTTTTCGAAAATGTTGAATTCGTACCCCCAAAAAAATCAAGTTTTCATTTATATATGACAATACAACATACAAAATAACAGGCACCTTTAAGCTTCATCATCTTTTACTATTACTAGTTTTATATTTCTCATGTTCGCAGACATGTAAATAACTTCAACATACGTATGACCAAATGCTGGTTACTCTTTAACTTCAACATAAATATGATGTAGCGAAATCTTATAAAGTATAGCATATCATCATTTTACTGAATTTTAGTGTGCTTGTTAAAAAAAAAAAGTGGAAGATATACAGTACGAGATTAGATTCAGTGGAGTCCCTGCTCCTGGCTAATGGTTAGATACACCTTATAATGAACAAAATTTATAGGTTACACTATGAGAAAAAAATCTACTATTGCGCCGACTTTCACGGTATACCATCCCTATCATACACACATTCGCTCGAGTAAATAAAACAATAAAGTGAAACAAATAAATTTCAGCAGAACAAGACTATCAACCAGGGTTATTTCTGAGTCATCTCTTGCACCACTAACACACAAATCAGATTTCTTTTCTTACTGTGCACAGACAGATTGAAAATTTAAATGCTAGGATTTCCATCAAATCAGTCATACATAATGTTCGTTATCATACCAAGATAAATCTTCATTAATCTTTACTAACAAGTAAATTTAAGTATCTCAGTACTCCATTTCAAAACTTTAATCTCTACCTCTGAGGTATACAAAAAACTAACCATTAGCAACTCAACTACTTAAAAATACAACAATAAATCCAATAAGATAGCTGGCCTATCTAGTCTAATCAACATATGTACATGTGGACCAACAAAACAAAAATCATTCAACACAGTGAACTTTGACGGTGTTTTCGCACTCAGTGTATTTAAAAAATAATTAACTGTTTCATTTAAATCTTTTAACAATTAAACAAATTAACTGTCTTAATGAATGAGCCGAAACAGAAAGTCTTATCAAATGGAAATTCTTAAAATGAAAAAAAATTTCTCAAAACTTTGTATGCCGTAATATTCAAATAAGAAGAAAAAAAATAACAGTTCTGTAACAAACAAACAAAAAACATCTTTCAACATATGTTTGCAATAAATGATATATACTACATGTACTAATCATAAAATGTATCAATAAAATGTATCTTCAAAACAGTTCAGGTAAATTTCGAACAGAATAGTCAAACAGTAAATCATATTCTGTAACTTTCGATATGCATGAGATAAATCTCACAGCAAAAAATTTTACGGAATAATCGGAGGTGGTCTTGACTTCAATAAGGCACGCGCCTTTGGTCCTAACTGATTTTCTTCGATCCAGATTGCGTTTTGTGCCGGTTCCCCTATTAAATGTGCAAGGTAACGAATATTTTCATCATGATTTTCTTTGCTAAAAATCTTTTCACTTTAGTAATGTCCCGTCTGACGCAGAACTTGTTTCGGTGCCTGATGTAATAACATTATCGTCTCTAAAGCGAATAGGTTTTGTGTCTGTCTTGTTGATCGCCGTAGATTTGGCACTTCTAGAACTTCGTCGTTATTTGTGCTAGATTGTTCACTAATCAAATTATCATGACTTGTTGACGCAGTATCCATGGTATCTTGTTTGCTTATGACACGATCCATAAAATATTCACATGGATTTGGTACACGAATATATGCTGGCTTTAAACGGTTAATGTGAACTGGTTGTGGAATAACTTTGTTTGTTTTGGGGTCCATTAAGGAATAAAGATGAGGACTGTTTATGCCATGAATAATATTATAATCCCTGCTTGCTTAAGCTTAAACTTCTGTCCAAGTACACATCGACGGCCATTTTCTGCTCTCACGTAACGTGGCGAGTCAAACCACGTGCTTTGTACTGTTGACAATTATTTCAAGGCTTCATTTTAATGTTTCATATGTTCATTTTGTATATATCAGGTACCAATTGTTTCGATTTTAGGGTTCTCCACCATGTGATATACCTGACTTAGGTTTGGGGGACTAAAGACAAGTCTATATATATTGTAAATAAAACGAAGAGCTTTCAAATTATGATCCTTTTACTTTGGATTCAAACGCCAAAAGAGGCTGACACATGTAATAACCACACCAATCATGGATAAGGCAATACAACAGTTCCGGAAAGTACGGATTCAACATACAGATATACAACACCTGTGTGACTTCAGTTATTTTTTTTTTATTTCAGAGAATTTCAATGGAGCGTAAATTTTTAAGTCATGTACAAATTGTGTTTCATGTTGTGTCATAGGTCATCATGGTTCGTTGACTTGCAGAAAATAAATATAGAATAATGGCATTTTGTTTTGATACTGACTTTATCAGCAAGAATATCAAGCGAGCCCGCTAGGGCGAGCTGATATTCGAGCTGATGAAGTCAGTATCAAAAAATAAAATGCTATTCTTTTTATCGGCAATTTGTCATAACTGTAGGTATTTTGGTTGAGAATATAAAGTAGAATGTAATAGTTAGTAAAACTACTTTTACGCGTACAAAACGTTGGGATAGTTGTTCGGTTGTATGAATGACGTCGCGTGCATTTCATTGATAAATTGACCCGGATGGACTCGAGCACGCGACGTCGCTGCACTTGTACATGACGTCCGATTGCCTAATATTTTCGAGTATCAAGTCCTGTCCATGATCTTAAAAATATTAGGCAGTAAGATTAAAGGTAAAATGTACAAATTGCCGATAAACACCCATATCAATACTTTTCGTTTTCTCATGTTTTGCATTTCTGAAATCGAAAATCATAATGAGAAGCCACCTGATATATTTACTTAAATAACATTATTCAATATAAAAGATGTTTTTAACACAGCTTTATTAATTTTTAAATAATATTGTTATCATGTATTGTCTTATTTCCTCAATCCCGTCAAATATCTTAACCAGGTTGGTCTGTTGATTTTCAGGAAACTGTCACTTTTAATGAGAAAAAGCTACTTTGGCTACTTTCTTTCTGTATTCATACAAATTGTTTCAATATATTAATGTCACAGTGTGACTTCAGTTATATTTTTATTTCATAGAAGTTTCAATGGAGCGTAAATTTTAGGTCAATTTAAAATTGTGTTTTATGTTGTGTCATAGGTCATCATGGTTCTTTGACTCGCAGAAAATAAACACTCATAATACTCGTACTTTTATTTTCGTTTTTTCATGTTCTGCATTTTGAAATCGAAAATCATAATGAGAAGCCACCTGGTAATTTTTCTTAAATAACATTATTCAATATAAAAGATGTTTATAACACAGCTTTATTAAAAAAATATTTTCATCATGTATTGTCTTTATTCCTCAATCACGTCAAATATCTTAACTAGGTTGGTCTGTTGATTTTCAGGAAACTGTCATTGTTAATGAGAAAATGGCTACTTTGGCTACTTTCTTTCTGTAATCATACAAATTGTTTCAAAATATTAATGTCAAAGTTTGTCTTCAGTTACATTTTTTTTATTTCATAGCAATTTTATATGGCATTACTATTTTCATTATTTTCTTATGAAACGGCGATAGATATTTCTGCTTTTCAATGAATGACTTCGCGTATTTTGAGGGAGTTTTAAATGACTACTGAGAAACATAAAATTTGAAATACTATAAAATTTACACGTCTTTACAACGAAATTTGAGTATAACCTGTTTGAGATGTGTTATGGATACACTTACCTGCTTACCACTCAAAGAAATAAAACTATCCAATATCTAACTAAATCAAAGATGTCTTGACGCTACGACTTTTCCCGCAAATAAATGGAACTTCTCTGGGTTTTTCAGTAACGTTCTAAAAATAAATATCCAATAACAATTTGTGAGACTACTTAATATGCGTATTACACAAACACGTGTACAGTTAATATAGTGTCGTTAGAGTTTAAGACACAGGTTTCAGGTAACTAGACAGACCATCTAGAGATGTTCCAGTGAACTAATTAAGAGGACAACCATTTACTATTTGTTGGAGGTGGGAGAAGGATTTTTTAATGGAATACTGGTATTCATTTTCACTTTTAGCTAGCTAGGCTCGCTTTAATATTTATATTGCGCAAACATTTATTTTCTTTTCTGTACACAACTATTACCTGCAACTGACTGGCTACATTTAGTGTTGCAGAATATTCACTCAATCCTGACTTAGGAAATATTATTAAATTTCAAAATCCTCTCTCTCAGCCCCTCCCCGGCCAGAATATCACATGGTTGTCCCTTCTTCCATGCTTTCCTCTTCTTGGAAACTCATGGCAAACGACGCTCATAAACCGAACATTTCGGCTGTTCATGAAAGGACCGACCATCCAAGGTTAATATAATAGCACGCGAAAGTACTTTACTGAACGCAAGGCGCAAAGGCATATCCGACTTTCTTTTTTTTGGGGGTGGAGGTGTCATATTTTTGCCTGGTTCAAATAGTTATGTCGTCTTGTACGGCTTTTATAGTTTTTTTGCTGGACCTCGTGGGAGTGTGGGGTTCCTCAATCCCGTCAAATTATCCTAACTAGGTTGGTCTGTTGATTTTCAGGAAACTGTCATTTTTAATGATAAAATGGCTACTTTGACTACTTTCGTTCTGTATTCATTTCATACAAATTGTTTAAATATATTAATGTCCGAGTGTGACTTCAGTTATATTTTTATTTCAGAGAAATTTCAATGGAGCGTAAATTTTTAAGTCATGTACAAATTGTGTTTCATGTTGTGTCATAGGTCATCATGGTTCGTTGACTTGCAGAACATAAACACCCATATCAATACTTTTCGTTTTCTCATGTTTTGCTTTTCTGAAATCGAAAATCATAATGAGAAGCCACCTGATATATTTACTTAAATAACATTATTCAATATAAAAAGCTTTATTAATTTTTAGATAATATTGTTATCATGTATTGTCTTATTTCCTCAATTCCGTCAAATATCTTAACCAGGTTGGTCTGTTGATTTTCAGGAAACTGTCACTTTTAATGAGAAAATAGCTACTTTGGCTACTTTCTTTCTGTATTCATACAAATTGTTTCAATATATTAATGTCCCAGTTTGGCTTCAGTTATATTTTTTTTATTTCATCATGCTCATAGCAATTGTATATATGACATTACAATTTCTAATGAATTTCATATGAACAACGATAGATATTTCTGCTTTTCAATGAATGACTTCGCGTATTTTGGGGTAGTTTTTCAAAAACTGTAAAATTTACACTTGTTTCCAACGAAAATTGAGTATTAACTGTTTTAGATACAAATCTTTCAGTCTGCGATGTTTTATGGATACACTTACCTGCTTACCATTCAAAGAAATAAAACTATCCAATAACTAACTAACGACTTTTCCCGCAAATAAATGGAACTTCTCTGGGTTTTTCAGTAACGTTCTAAAAATATATCTCTATTAACAATTTGTGAGACTACTTATGCGTATTACACAAACACGTGTATAGGTAATATAGTATCGGTAGAGTTTCAGACACATGTTTCAGGTAACTAGACAGACCATGATGTTCCAGTGAACTAATTAAGAGGACAACCATTTACTATATGTTGGAGGTGGGGAGAAGGATTTCTTTCTGATGGAATACTAGTATTCATTTTCACCTTTTGCCAGCTAGACATGCGTTAATATGTATGTTGCTCGAAAATGTATTTTCTTTTTTTGTGCAGAACTATTCCCTGCAACTGGGTGCATTCACACAACTATTCCCTGCAACCGGGTGCATTTAGTGTTGCAGAATATTCATTTTCATCCTGTTTTAAGAAGTATTATTACATTTCAAAATCCCACCGCCCCGAATATCACATGGTCGTCTCCTCCTCATTACTCTTCCTGGATAGAAACTCATCGCGTACAACGCTCATAAACCGAACATTTCGGCTGTTCATGATAGGACCGACCAACCAAGGTTTATATAATAGCATGCGAAAGTACTTTACTGAACGGAATGAGCAACGGCATATCAGATTTTTATTTGATTATTTTTTGTCATATTTTTGCCTATTCCAAATAGTTATGTCGTCCTGTACAGCTTTTATTGTTGTTGTTTTGTTTTTTTTGCTGGACCTGAAATGAAATAACTTAAGAAAGTATATCAATCATGGAAGGATTTCAGAATATGAAAAGGAACTTCACATCCAACGCCTCTGAGTCTCTAGCTGAATACATTATAAAGATAATTGTTTTCTCTTAGAACAACGTAGTCATAATGACAAATGTAAAATGGATCAATCTGATATATAGATTAAAGGTCGTTCATTGGGGCGGCTTTAAATACCAGTCTAACATTGAAATCGGACTTCCTTAATTTTAGGTAAAAAAACCTAAACAGGTTGAAAATACCCTGACACTGGTAGGTAAGTTTCATGAATATTGCAAAGAAAACAGTCAAATGTCGATAGTTGTTGTTTTTAGACCGTGCACTGAAGCAGTTTTTCCACACTGGAGAGGACTCATGACCACTAACTAATGTGGTGGTGTTCGTGTTGCTTAGTCTTTAGTTTTCTATGTTGTGTTTTATGTACTATTGTTTGTTTGTTTGTCTTTTTCTTTTTTAGCCATGGCGTTGTCAGTTTATTTTCGATTTATGAGTTTGAATGTCCCTCTGGTATCTTTCGCCCGTCTTTAAATGACAATGAGGAAAACCAAATATGCCTTTAGAATCAAACAAAGCGGAATGTTGACCAAATGGGAACCCTTCACAATGAATGTTTTGATGAAAGTCATCTTGGGTCAGCATGCCCAGAAACCCTTGACAGTAAAGCACAACGAGAACACAAGCGCCATCAAGAATATTCAAATTTCGGCAAAATCGTAGATCGGTGCAATTGTTCATGTTGAAGATGGAGGAATAACGAAAAACATTGAAAAGACATGTGACCCTTTATTCGAGACCCTTTCTCTTAATGTCCCAACAGGATAAACTTGCAGAAGACCTCCGTAGAAATTGACATTCCGCTTAACCAAGAAACAATTACTAATTTCGCCTTTTCTGAAAGTCAAATATCTGCTACGACCAGTCCAAATAAAAAAGCCATGTGATTTGGGATAATAAAATTGACAATACTGTTGAACAGATGGTCGGACGACAGTCTTACATCCAACAATCGCTGAAAACCCTCTAAAGAAAAGAAAATTAATGGACAAGAAGGCGGCAGTATTGGAACATCGAAGTCTCCCCGGTTCCGCTTATTTAGGGGACAGTGGTCACACAGTGTCCAGAGCTTAGTTTGTTGAATGAAGCGTAGAGCATAAATTGTTTGTCTACTTAGAAAAAAAAAAAAAAAAACACTTTATTAACTTCATGCGTCCGAAGCTCTTTTCTGGATTTACTTTCATCAGGTACGCTCAAACCTAAACATTTGAAAGCCAAAGATTTAAAAGACCAAAACACATAAATATACAATGTATATGACATAAACGGACTGTTTGAGGGGAGGTAGTTTTTCTTAAAATGGGTTATTTATATTTCTCTAATTCTTCGTCAATTTATCCCTTTCTGCACCCATTGTATAAAAAAATTCAATCAACGGGTGGTCCGTTTGATCTCAGTTCTTCATTGGTTAAAATCCGATTATGACGTCGAAGTTTCTTGCTTTCCTCTGAATTTCTTATTGTGACGGCATGAAAAAAGGCGACCATGCCTGGTGACGTCACATAGAAAGAACACATCATTTTGCAGATCAGTCGAAAAGAAGGAATAAGTTTGCCTGCATATTGTTTGAAAATCATTAGAGAAACAGATTATACCACCAAATGTGTAATACGATATTTATCCACTCTCGACAGTTAAATTTTAAATATTTAAAACGCTCGGGCAAGCCTCGCGTTTTAAATTTGAAAATTTAACTGTCTGAGTGGATAAATATCGTATTACACTCGATGCAGTGGTAGAATCTATATTTCTAATTCTTCGTCAATTTATCCTTTTCTGCACCAATTGTATAAAAAAATTAATCAACGTGTGGTCCGTTTGATCTCAGTTCTTCATTGGTTAAAATCCGATTATGACGTCGAATTTTTGCTTTCCTCTGAATTTCTTATTGTGACGGCATAAAAAGGCGACCATGCCTGATGACGTCACATAGAAAGAACACATCATTTTGCAGATCAGTCGAAAAGAAGGAATAAGTTTGCCTGCATATTGTTTGAAAATCATTACAGAAACAGATTCACAACCAAATCTCGTATAATACGATATTTATCCACTCTCGACAGTTAAATTTCAATATTTAACTGTCTCGAGTGGATAAATATCGTATTACACTCGATGCAGTGGTAGAATCTATATGTATTTTGTCATTTAAAAAAGTACCACAAGGGTGACTAGGGAATAGAACTACGGTTTCCGACCGCCAGTAAAACCCTTGGCAAAATGGGGCGTCCGTTTGTTTGTGCGGGAAATACATAGCCACGTCCGGATAGAATGGGGACGTAAATCCGATGCCTCGTGTAGAGAGAGAGTGCCACGCTCCCTGCACGCTAAGAACCATTGCAACAACTCTTTTTAGGTGGTCTGTTGCTAGGCTAAATGTATGTCCCTAATTTAAGTAATATACCCTCATTTCCAAATTTTACGCCTTTCATTCCGGTCGACACCCCATTACAGGACCAACTTCTTGTTTTTATTGTTAATGTGTTCTCGTCCTGAACATGCATGAAATATTTGCCACTTGACGTTAAGCAAAGCAAACACCCATTCAATCATTTAAAAAAGTAAAAAAAATAATCATTATAAATGGATGTTTAAGGTGTATATACTTATAGGCCACCTCGGAAGAAACTGGGGGAGCGTCATATTGGAGGGTCTGGATTGGTGGTCCTTCAATTCTGTATTCTATACTTTTTTAGGCCATTTTTCTCTATTCTTGATATTTTAACACTTTATTATTCTCTATTTTTATTTTTTTTTTATGCCTATTTTTCTCTTTTCTTTCTGTTTTAAACCATTTTTCTGCAGTATTGGCCTATTATTCTATATTCTGTAAACCCCATCTAGACCCTCATATTTGTTTCACGCGTTGAAATTATTACGTAATACATATCGATTCTCATTGGTTGCCATGTCATGTGGGAAAGATTATATTGGTTAGAATGAGATAGGGAATATGTGCCGGACAGGAGAAGATATTTAAAAACGGACAATATTACAATATGAGTATTCAAGATCCGATCCGATTCCCGATCAATGAATAATGTTGCCTTTACTGGTTTAGCTTGCTTATATAATGTCGAGTCAAATTTATGTTGATAAATAAGATAAGGGCAAAGATGAACAAGTGTCTGAGTGATCATCTGACGTTATATGCATATACACCAACACCTAAAATACATATTACTGCCAATGATCTTCAAGAATTTTGTCAGAATGCATATATTCCTTGTTTTAAAAGCCAAATGATATATAATGATAACAAGCTACGCAAACGGCATATGAAACCTCCGAGTTTTGCATTAGAATTGTCGTGAGAATGATCTAGAATATTTAGGAAACATCTAATAACAAATTAGTGAAATGGCTGTGTAGGAAAACTTGCGTGAAGACATCCATATGAAAATAAATATTGCGTAAAAATGAATGTTTAAATTCCCATAACTCTGGAACGACTAAACATACAATTAACCAATTCCAAAGTGAGTCTAGATTCACTAATATCAACAAAAGTGTAAAATGTATTAAATTGATCCAAGCATACTAGATCTAGTGAATGTCATGTAGAAAATATTATCTTTTATTAATCCGACCGTCAAATTCCCATAACTGTGAAATGACAGAACCATAGATTTTCAAAATCAAACAGTATCTCTAGAATGACGACACCAAAGAGTTTAACAATCAAAAGGAAGCTTCCTTCTATCAATCCTGATATTCCGTTAAAATTTTGTGGGAATTGGTTAAACCTAATTTGAGTTATTTTAGGAAGTGTTCGAAGATTGGCTTATAATAAATAACACCTTTTCCATACTTAAACAACCACATAGACTACATCTTACTTAAAAGTATGGCAAGCGAAGCACTCCATGATTATTTTCAGGTAAATAAAAAGCCCATCCCAAGAGTTTCCGAAGATCTTTCCAATATTTAGCTTCTTCTTATAGTTCCCGACAAAAGGACTAACCATCCAAGGGATTTATATAGGTATTTACTATATTTAGATAGCTAGCATAAACTTAATTAAGACGTGTATTTTGATCAATATAAAAATAAGGAGATGTGGTATGAATGAATATGTTAATATTAAAGTGCAACCTGAATTATAATAATCATGGTATTATCATGGTATAATAATACCATGATTATTTTCAGTTAACTAAAAAGACCATCCCAAGAGTTTCCGAAGATCGAGCGTCACTGATGATTCTTAAAGTATGTACACTTCACTCGCGTCTGGCGTATAACATTTTAATCATGGCATGCTATATTTTTATATCTACATATTTTTATTTAAATTGGTTCTTTTTAGAGTATGTTCAGGTATTCATATAACTTCTGAAAATAATATATTCTTTAAAGAAAGTTTTCCTGTAGAATATTTTGATTGATTTAAGTAACATCAGTAAATCCTTAAAATTTGAGATGTTTTTTTGACCAAAATATGTCTCTATAAAAGTGGTCCAAATGAAACTGGTGTGTTACTCTCAAGAAATATATACGAAACCTTCTTATAAGTTGCATGCAACAGGGTTTCACTTCACATGGAAATTTGAATTGAGAATAATTGGAGGCATCCAGGAAACAAAATATGAAGATATGATAGATAAAATAAATGCATCCAGATTATAAAGCAAATTATGTGCTTAAATCTATAATGCGATTGGTTTGTGCAATTTGCATTAGACAATGGGTTTGTTAAAAACTGGCATTTCTGGAATCTGATGTACAGTAGTTGTCGTTTGTTTATGTAATTTATACGTGTTTCTCGTTTCTCGTTTTTATATATACTAGACCGTTGGTTTTACCGTTTGAATGGTTTTACACTAGTACTTTTGGGGCCCTTTATAGCTTGTTGTTCGGTGTGAGCCAAGGCTCCGTGTTGAAGGCCGTACATTGACTTACAATGGTTTACTTTTATAAATTGTTATTTGGATGGAGAGTTGTCTCATTGGCACTCACACCACATCTTCCTATATCTATTTGCAAAAGGGTCATGAAAAAAATGATTTACACTCCAAAGTAATAAATAAAATAGTCGAGCTTTAAATGTATATTTAAATAGTAGCTGTATATCCTTTTTACTATTCACAACTATCCATCATTGCTCTCAACTGACACGTGTTTTAACATCATCATTATCTTATTCTATTCACATTTAATTATTTCAATTCAAAAGCAAACAAACATTCAGCAACAACTTTTTGGTTACCAAGGTCTTGGGTTCACGTATTGCTTTTATTTTTTTAAAGAAAGCAACTTGTATTAATTACTAAGTAGATTGAACTTGACAAAAGAATGATACACAATAAATTAAGTTTTTTTCAAAAGATTTTTCGGACTTGGTAAGTAACAACAGTTAAATAACAAAGACATTGACTATACTTATAAATCTTTATTATATTTTTGATTGAAAATCAAAATTGAGATCAAAGACATATTTGTCATTTGTAATTGAAGCTTAAGTAAACGAAGTATAAATCTATGAAAAATGTATTGCAAATATAAAATGTGCTGAGGATTACAAACAGGGGCGTTTCTAGGATATTTGAAAGAGGGGGCGTAGAATCAAATCTTTCGCCGAGCGGAGCGATGCGAAAAATGTTTCGGACCTTATTTTTGCTAAACAACATAAAATAATTGTGAAATGCACTAAATTGCCATATTCAATTCAATATTAGCAGATTACGATAGTTTTTATTTATCTTTTTTTTTTTAAAGGGGGGCGTACGCCCATTACGCCCTCACCTGGACACGCCCTTGACAAATTATTATTATAGTTAAGAAGTATAAATGTACTGAGATAATATCGACATATTAATATAAATAAAAGTTACATGATGAAGCATTTTCTGAAATGTCTGAATAAATTCTAATTAACGCGCCTTTACACAAGACAGGGATCTTGAGAGCCTGGGTGCTTGCAGCAATTGTGTTGTTCTTCTCTTTGTTGTGATTTTCTTTTACATCGTCATTAAATTCAATGACTACAACTTAACTCGTCTTCTCCTTGATTCTACCATTCGAAACAATAATTTCCTTTGCTTTAATAATCTTTAGCTGCTTATTTTTCACTTTTGTTTCTTCTTTCTTCTTAATTTCTGAATAAGACGGATATAAATTAAAAAAAAAACATCTAACGGATTGTGTTAGGTTTGATACCTATATAAGTAATAAAAACAGTGTGATATTCTTTTCTAAACCTAGTACTACATACTACTTGATAAGACTATAATACTATAAATCAATCTAAAAAACAATTAAACATTTGAAAAACCATATCAAAAAGCACTCAAACAACTCGTATGCGAACCAGTAGGTTGCAGAAAAATACCTTTCTCTAATTCCTTCCTGTCTTTTAACTCATTCTTTTTCTGTCTTGCTAGTTCTTTTTGTGCAGTTTTCAATTTCTTTTTGTTTTCCTTGACTTCCTTTTCCAACTGTCTCCTGCTTTCCTTTGTGTATCTTTTTCTCCTATCAGCTACCTTCAAGTATTCCTTAAATATCCTTTCTTCTTTTACCTTTTTCTCCTCTAATTTCGTTTCTTTTTTCGTCTCAAGTCTCTGTCCTTTTCGTTCTGTTCCTGCCGCTTTTGTATTTTCGTCGTCTGACTTCTTTTCTAAATTAAAAGAAAGTTTAAATTACACGTTGTATTGTGCAGCGTAGGTTTTTACCTCTATTCGTCCTCTTACGTCTGAACTGACAGATTTGTTTGTTTACCCATATTTTATTTCATTTACTAATATGTTCAAAGATCAGATTCAGTAAAAAAAAAATCTAGTGGACAAAAGGTTCTCGTATATTAATCGTGCAATTGCGGGTAAAAGTTGTAAAGTGTCGCTAGTGTGACCTGGGACTATTATACTAACCGATTAGTATAATAGTCCCAAGTGTGACCAACTTAAATTCCTATTTATCTCTAACATCTCTATCCTGCTACTTGTTTGTATCAGTATAAATACAATGTGATATAAAAAGAGATTTTTTTTTTCTAAAGCCCTAGTTGATTTTAAACAAATGTTGAAATTTTGAAGGATTCTCGTTCAGTGTTGCATGCCCGATAGTTGAGGAAATGAAAGTACTAGCGTTCAATGTCACGTACTCGATAGTTGTAGGCAAGTTTGTACTCTCATTCAGTGTCACAGTTGATAGGAGAGTACTCGTGTTCTGTGTTACATGTCCGATTGTTGTGGTCAGGAAATTACTCATGTTCAGTGGTACATACCCAATAGTTCTGGGTAGGTTTGTACTCTCGTTCAGTGTCACTGTTGATAGGAGAGTAATCATGTTCAGTGTTACATGTCCGATCGTTGTGGTCAGGAAGGTACTCATGTTCAGTGTTACGTACCCGATAGTTGTAGTCAGGTTTGTACTCTCGATCAGTGTCACTGGTGATAGGAGAGTACTCATGTTCAGTGTTACATACTCGATAGCTGTGGGAAGGTTTGTACTCTCGTTTAGTGTCACTGTTGATAGCCAAATAAACATGGAACTGTTTTATAGCTACTACTAGTGCGAGGCATTCTCTGTCTTTAACGTCCCATCTTTGTTCTGGTTTGTAGCATACGTCCGCCATACGCAATAACTCGGAGTTTCTTGTCTTTGTCGTGTTGACCTAGAACATATCCTATTGCAGTACCACTTGCGTCGGTATGTAGAATAAACTCTTTATTGAAGTCCGGAAATACGAGGATAGGAGCTGATGTGAGTTTTGTCTTGAGGATTTCGAGCGAGCGCTGACATTCGTCTGTCCATTTAAATTGCTGATCTTTATGTAGAAGCTGATTCAGGGAGACGTTATTTTGGAATAGTTGTGTATGAACTTCCGGTAATAATTGCATAGTCCAAGGAACATACGTACTTCTTTAAAATTTTTCGGTGCTGCAAAGGAATGTACAGATGTCGTTTTCTCTGATCTACTGCTATGCCTTCTTTGGTGATAATATGGCCTAGATATTGGACTTCTTTACATGCGAACTGACACTTCGACGGCTTCAATTTCAGGTTGGCTTCGATTAGTTTATCAAATAGAGCTGCTAAGTGACAAAGGTGTTCTTCAAAGTTTTACTGTAAATTAGAATGTCGTCCACATAAACTAATGCGCTTTTCCAGTTGAGATCCCGGATTACTTCATTCATGATCATGTTGAAGGTTGCAGGCGAATTTGCTAAGCCATATGGAAGTCGGTTGAACTCGTACTGACCTCGATGCGTCATAAAAGCAGTCTTTTCTTTGGATTGTTCATCAAGTTCCAGCTGCCAGAAGCCCTGCCTCATATCACAGACGCTATATGTCTGAGCCTGCTTTTCCCAAGGGTATCTAGGACATCTGAAAGATTCGATTGCGTATAGATTTTTGTCAGACGGTTAAGTTTTCTATAGTCCACACATACTCTCTTCTCGCCGTTGGGCTTTGCTACTAACAAGATGGGGCTGCTCCATGGTGACATGCTCTTCCGAATAATGCCTTGTTCCTCCATTTCGTCCAAATGTGTGTTTATTTCTTCCTTTGTCTTTGGGGTAGTCCGGTACGGAAATTGTCTGACTGGATTTGCATCGCCTGTATCAATGATGTGTTTGCCTATTTTGGTACAGCCCAATTCGGTTATGTCTTTAGCAAAAGCTTGCCTATATTGCCCTAACAGAGTCAATAACTGATATTTTGTGTTTCGCTTAAATCGGACTTTGTAAGATCAATACCCATCTCGGTAGCAATTTTGATATAATTATTATTTGAATTTAAAGCTTCGCCAGTTTTGATCCTATCTATAAACTCAAAATGTTCTTTTAATTCTCCAAATATTTTATCATCTTGAATTTTAATAAAGTTTCCAACTATGGTATTTTGTTTCAATGTTATTACAGAATTGGTAGGGTTTAAAATTTCAAATACAGAATTGTTGTTATGTGTCTGTATTAAACACCGTGCTCCCATAATATTGTGTTTGCCAGCAAGTGAAAATTTGGTTCAATTACTCCTGATGTGTTTTCGCTAAAATTATCTATTTTAACAGGAAAAATAACTCTTTGTCTAGGTTGAAATGATCTACCAATGACGATAGTTGACGGATACGGCTGCACCGGTATCGACAAGAGTAGTAACTGAGAACCTATTCTAACATTTATCTTACAGTTCTTGAACAGCCTGTGCAAACAGATTTACAATATTTTGCTCGACTGCCTGACTTTGTTTAAATGATGGGATGGGTTGGACTTAGCACTACTTGGATAAAAATTGAATTTGTTTTTCTGAAGTATTTGGGGGCGTTTCTGTTGTCTATTAACATGATTAAGTCATTGACAGGGGACGTTAAGATGTGCATTCTCAAAATGTTCGTAATTATGACAGTTGTATCACACTTACCATCACTTCTGGGTTGGTTCTGTGGTGTAGGATTGTCCTTTATAGCACTGGTAATTTCGACTGGTTCTGGTTTCGATACTATCTGCATGGTTATGTCTGCTAGCAAAGCAGCATCTATGGCCTCACTAACGGAGTTTTGTTTAAGACCGGTTGCGGTGACAAACGGAACAACAAACTCTGGTCTAAGTCCACGAAGAATAAATTGTTCCATCATTACTGTTTGACCAGATAGTCTCTCGATTCTGGATATAAACTGCGAAACAGTTTCGTTTTGTTTTGTTTTAAATCGGCTGCATCTTTCCACAATCCCACTTTTCTATACTTTTCTTCCAAAACGCTCTTTGAATTTACGGAATAGTTTATCTTTGCTGTTTCGGTCTTCGGCGTCGAGAAGCATATACCATGCTAAAGCGTAGTTGTCTATAAAACATGTAAATGCTCTTGTGGCTTGCACCTCATCCCACTTTGAAAATTCACACATTAGTTCGTAACGTTGTACCCAAATGTCTGCATTTTCGGTCGAACGCGTTAAACTTTTCACTTCGGTAACTCCATTTTTCAATTTTCGTATATTGGGACTAGTTCATAAGTAAAGGTAACGGTCGAGGATCCTCCCAATTATAACCCTGTGAATTTCAGCTCCGTGAATTTCGGCACGGGTTACATTTAAGTCTGTAGGTCTATAATCGACTCTGTGGCTGCTTTAAACGCAAGACCGTATACAATATATACAAATTTATTCACAAGTGTACAGCTTCTAGGGAAGACTGCCCAACAGTTTACAAAACATAAATTAAGTTAAAGATAAGGGTAATAAAACATTATAAAGGTTCTCATAAAATATATATTATTGTCCAATCTTATGTAATTACGGAGTACTCATGTGCATGTTACGTACCCGATAGTTGTGGGCAGGTTTATACTCTTGTTCAGTGTTACGTACCCAATAGTTTCGGGCAGGTTTTTACTCTCGTTCGGTGTCACTGTTGATAGGAGAGTACTCATGGTCAGTGTTACGTACCCGTTATTTTAAATCGATTGCCTTCTTCATGAGGAATGGGTCCACTGCTATAATCTTCCCTTCAGTTTTTGTTACCACAGAACCTTAAAAATCAAAACTCAATATGCTCAAAATAATAAAAGGTGAAAACGTGCTCAATAATAATTTGAAATATATATGAGAAAAAAAGAAAAGAGAGGACCACATTTGAAATGGGTAAACATTTTTATTTCTTGAACTGGGGATTGATCTAGATCCTTCCTAGATACTAACGTTGTCAGTTAACTATGATCATACGTATAGCAAGCAAAAGGTCATCACTACTATATACTTCTACTACTACTACTAATACGGCGACGACAGTCATTATTGAAATTTTGATATTTAACTCTAAGAATAATGCAACAGATCGTGATGATGTAAAAAGAAACAGGATGCCAGTCTAAGGTACGCTGTAGATTATTCATTTGAATGTTAGGATTTCTGACTTATAGTTGCTGGTGACATTACTAGTTTATTTCATGTGGACACATATAAAATGAAATAGTATTACGAAGTGTGAAGCAGATAGATTAACAGTGAAAAAATCCGATTTAAGACTTCAATTGAACAAAATAGTTTTAGGTTCGTGCAGTTGTCAGTATACCTGGTGTGATCATGGAAGCGTCCTAATCTTCTGTTGTTCTTAAATCGTTCATTTGGTTCACTGGTATCTCTTTATTGTGCCTTTGGGTGTATCAAGTCGTTTGATTTTGTGTCTTCCTCTCCTGCTCCTATCCCAATATCTTCTGATGTTGCCTTTTTGATACCACTGTATGATTCTGTTGTTGCCTAGGAATGTCCCTCTATTGCTGCTCTGGAATTTCCCTCTATTGCTGCGTTTGAACACCCTCTGTTGCTGCGATGGAATTTCCCTCTGTTGCTGCTATATAATTTCCCTGTTTTGCTGCGCTGAAATTTCCCTCTGTTGCTGTGCTGGAACTTCCCTCTGTTGCTGCGCTGGAACATCACTCTGTTGCTGCCTTTAAATGTTTCTTAAGTATTGCCCTTATATCTCTTTCTTCTGCTTCTTTTAAATCCCTTGCGGTGTATTCCCACTCACCAAGGGTAAATTTGAATTCCGCTACACTTTGTTTAGCTTCAAAAAAATCTCTGCTGAAAATCGACATATCTTTTCCATTTGTCCGTGTTCCCTTATATCTGTACCTTCCTTCGAGTATAATAGAACGTTTTTTTGTAAAAACTGAGTACATACAAACAAACAACAAGCAAACCATTACTGTAAGCGGAATGTGACAAGTTTTAAAATACAAAATGACATCTCAAAATTGTCTGGTTTCCAGAAGTTATTCAACCTTTTTTATTTCTTTTTTTTCAATTTGGCAAAACTTAAGATGTTTGCTACTCTGTTTTGAAATATCAAGCTTTTAAAAAGACTGTTAACTGATAGTATATATATAATTGAACTAAAAAAGCAGAAAAAAAATGCAAAGTCTGTGTCCTTCCTTATGAGATATATAAGCCATTGAAAATTTGACTGGAAATCATTTTCTTTCAAAAACTATGAAAAAATAACAAGGATTTCATAAGATATTTTAAAAATGGCTTTTTAAACTATATGTAATAAATGTATGAAAAGAAAAGTAGGGGTTAGCGGATAAAAATATTTAATGGCACCACATGGATGAAACCAGAGGATTCCGAATATCCGAAAAAAAAGTCTAAAGCAATATAAGAGAACATCCTTAGTTGGTAAAGGAGAAAACGTTTTTGTATTAGAAGATTTGCGGGTCTCTGATTAGCAGAGCCAGTAACTGAAAGAAAACATCGCTAAATCATTCATTTAAAAATCACTCACACGATGCCTGTTCGTGCGCATACATTTCAGATTATCAATCGTGGAATTGATGCCTTGAATTTGTGGCGTTAATTAATCAAAATGAACGCTACAAACAATGTTGCATAATAAAACTTACACTCTAATTAAATATATTTCTGAATTTTTCATTTATGAATGTTTTTTTTTTTTAAATTTGATGAATTAATAATCCTGATGTGTGTACAAAAAAATAAACGAAAAACAAATATGATATACAACAACAAACGACAACCATGCACTCGGAAGTACAGGCTCTGACTTGAGACATGCACATACAGAATGAGACGGGGTTAAACATGTTTGCGGGCGCCAAACCCTCCCTAACCTGTGACAGTGGTGTAATAGCACAATATAAGAACAAACTTTAAAATTATTTAAAAGGGCTTAACTCCTCAGATCAATACAAAACACAAAAAAAAAACTTGCAAAACACTAAAGACACAAACAGATTTGAGAGTACTCGCAGTTACTGAAAGCTAGTTCAAAGCCAATAGTGTAATATCTCAAAACAAATGTACCTAAGCCTTATGTAGTTGACTTTTAGTAATATAAGTAAGTTGTGTCAATAGTTGTGCCCCTTATTCGAACCATAAAGTTAAATATACATTTCTGGGTATTCATATGAAGGATGAGGTGTACCAGAAATATACACTGTCAAAGCTGTGTTAAAGGGTTTACATTGTGACTAATATGAATAAACTGAGAAATTAAAGAAAGATATGGAAATTTCACTCACAACAGAACTAGATGAAGGAATGAATGGCATGTATGTATATGTGTAAACTTAATCAATACATATTGCCTTTGTTAATTTTGCTTCTCTGTCTTCAGCGACCTGTATATTCTCCTCCAACCGCTCCAAGTTTTCCAGGTGTTTTCCCCTTCGCGTCGATCTGAAGAGTCCACATAAATATACATATTTATATCTGTTCTCTTATTACTTATTTCTATTGGCTTCAGTCCATTAGTTCGACTTTTGCATCATAATAGTTAAAATCATGGAACCCTTAACAGATAAATGGTGGAGGAGGGTCTTTTGATTTTGACTTTACTTCGATACATTTTAATCTGGTCAGATAGTAGGGGTACAAATTAAAGCGACAGTGGTTTGCTGATGTTCAAATTCTGCAAATCAATTAGGAAAAGACAAATCAAAGTAACAAACAGAAACTGAGCAAATCGCATGAACTCCAAGAGGAGCGAGACCGGGCCTTGCGGTCATAACACTTTCGAGCACAATTATCGTACTTTGACTCAAAAATCAACCAATCAAAATACTGGATTTAGTGTTTCGAGCACAAATTTTGTACTCCGAGTACCGAGTAAAATTTTATGACCGAGGGCCCGGGTGTGTCATACCATATCCTTTCGTTTATATTGTTGGGAGTAAAACACATTTAAAATATGATACTGAACTTTCACTGACGTGGTTCCTTACTTGATACTTAAATTACAAACAAAGTTATATCGCTGGGTCTTCCAAGTGCTCCACGAAACCTCTTTCTAAATTATTTAAAATCAATTTTATCATTAATTAAAACCGGGCTTCAAAGTTATTGTGGAACTATCTTTTCTATAGGCGACGTGAATCAGACGTGGATACTAAAAAATTCCAAAGATTTGTTAGAGTACATGCACTCTAAGACTCTTTCATCTTGCAATAGTATTAAAACATTTGAATTTTCTACGCTTTACACAAGTATTCCCTATTCCAAACTAAAAGACAAATGAAAGAGTTGGTCCTGTTTTGTTTCATAGAAAAGAATGGCCAACGTAGATTCAAGTATCTTTTCTTATAGGGAGGGATAAATCGTACTTTGAAAAAAATCACTCTGATTAAAAAAAAAAAAAATATTCTATGAAACTGAGATGCTTAGTTTCTTAATGGACAACATATTTGTTACGTTTGGAGGACGTGTTTTTCAACAAACAATCGGCATTCCCATGGGAACCGACTGTGCTCCTCTTCTTGCCGACTTGTTCCTTTATTCATATGAAGCTGACTTTATACAGGAGCTTCTTAGAAAGAATCTAGCATCTTTTAACCTCACTTTCTGCTATATAGATGATGTCCTCTCACTAAATAATTCAAAGTTTAATGACTATGTTAAACGCATATATCCCATCAAACTTGAAAATAAGGATACAACAGATACAGTTAAGTTTGCCTCATATCTTGACTTACACCTAGAAACTTACAAATATGGTGGGTTCGAAACAAAACTTTAGGACAAAAGAGATCAGTTCAGCTTCCCACTTGTGAACTTTCCATTTCTATGTAGCAACAAACCAGCAGCGCCTACATATAGAGAATATATCTCCCACTTGAGCCAAGAGTTCCAAGTGGTGAAGTTGAAATCGTCCCTTTGAAAATTTTACGGTCGCCATCACGCATTGATTGACTGTTATGGAATATCTGTTTCACAGATGACGACAGATATATATGTTCATATCGTCGTAACCATAATCCCGTCCTCCTTTTCGTCGATTGTGACCTACCGAATTAGACTTATTACCGGGTTTGTACTTACATGAGCAACACGACGAGTGCCACATGTGGAGCACGATCTGATTACTTATTCGGAACACCTGAGATCACACCTTGTTTTCAGTGGGGTTCGTGTTGCTCAGTCTTTAGTTTTATATGTTGTGGTTTGTCCTTTGGTCTTTTTCTTCTTTTTTTTGCTATGGCGTTGTAAGTTTATTTTCGACTTATGAGTGTGAATGTCCATTTGGTATCTCTCGCCTCTCTTTTGAGTCAAGCATATGAACATATTGTGTGGTTAAAGTAGTTTTTTCAGATCACTATCAGTGGACTAACAAAAATTACATAAAAGAACACACACTAAAGTTCAGTACAGGAAAAGCATTTAACTCTATATTGGTAATAGATGATAAAATTGAACACAAGTGCAAACGGTGCTCCAAGGACAGTAGATGAAAGCATGTTCATGTTGTGCAATGCCCATTGCAAACATGTACAGAATTTCAATGTAAACAACCAAACGGAACAATTTGGTATTCCTTTGAACTAGAGATTATAGAATTGATCTTTTCCCCAAAAATATCTGATGCAGTGATTGGACCATACATAACAGTGTAATCACAACTTTCCCGGTGGATCCAGGGTCTGAGGATAGTATGGGCTTAATAGAACTTTTGTAATTGTGAAAAAAAAGCATAACATTTTTCTTGCTATTTGATACAAAAAAATTTCGATATAAAAAGGGAGGCACGTACCTGAATCCACCAATTACAGGACAATTTTCAAACCATATCTAAATAAAAGATGTAGCCATAAAACGCTGGGTGTGAAATACCAGTTTTATCAAATTCCCACAAATGAAAATAAACTTCAAAATTAATTTCTTTATTTCAGTTGTTATAAATTTTGTAAATGTTTTGACAAATTTATGATATCGATTTTCCTACTATCAGTTGAACGGCAAACGCCTGAATCTGACAGATAAAGGTCAACTTGTCGACACAAAAAGGACCCGTATGTAAAATGTTTACGCCCACAAACAGCGCCACCTATAATTTTTTCGGCGGCATCCTTGAGAACGATGTTCCGTTCTGTAGTAAATTAAAACATTAAATTAACTAAAACATAGAAAAGTAAGTGTAAAAAACAAATTAAAAGATATATTTGCACATGACTGGTTATGCATGATACGCTGGCAATGTTTGCAATGTCCTTTAATCCAAGATTGAAAATTAGTTTGCTTCCTGCGTCAAAATGGCGGATTTCAATGTTTACATTTTTTCATCAAAGTAATAGCTGACACAATTTCGTATCCAATCATTTATTAGCAATTTTATTATTGATTTTTGAAGATCATCCAATCACATTTACCGTTATAAAGTGGCTACACGTTACCAGCCATCGTTACAAAGTAGCCATGTGTTTTGTGGGGATACCTCGGGAATGTTGTGTATTCAAAATTTACGGTAAAAAAATCAATGTTATCTTCATTATATTTCCATGTATACACAATTCATCACAGCAAATGCATTCTTTATAGAACTTATAAGGTAACCAGACATATTTAACTGTCTGCTTTAACAAAAATTCGTGTAAATAAGCCTGATGGGTCGTTTTGAATTCAAGCACAGCAGACAAACACGTGGTAGATTGTTGATGTTTGTTTACCTAAATTGCACGTTGTTGTTACTAAATACTTAGCAATTACCATTATCGTGTTATACTTTCAAGAGTTATGTAATACATCTTGCCTAAGAAAAACGTCTAGCTAGGCCCAGGGACTTCCTTTACTAGGTCTTTAAAAAACTGAAAAATGAGGCTGTAATGATGTTTACAAATTACCATATTTACATTACAGTATTTTTATGTTTGATATATTTCATATACATGTACAATGTATGTACATAAAGAACAATAGAGTAAATGAACATACATGGGTTTAATTCCCACCCTAGGTATTAATTTTAATACTCATTATAGGTTGGAACAAATAGGGCAGATTGCAATTGACCATAAATTGGCATAATGTAGTGTCTAAAATGCTGATTGATGGGCCAAGTCCTCAACATCCTTCTTTCTAAGTATACAGCAGCTCCTCTAAGGATTAGTAAGGGAATAGTTTACATATAGTCCAGTGGCTAAGTCCGGTCTTTTTTGTCTCTGTTATTTCCTTATTTATATTATTATTTCTTATATTCTCTTGTACATGTAGTAAGACAAAAGCTAGTATTACTCTTTTTCCTCATTTGCTTGAAAACAATGAAATGTAATCATTGTTGATGTCTGTAAAGTGACTTATAGTTTTACTGCTAACAGACACTTGGACTCTGGTGGATAGTTTCTAGACTGTTATCTCATTGGCAATTATACCATATTTAAATTTCAGTGTCCCTTTATAACTTTTTAAGAAAAGAATTTTATGATAATATATTAATAGGTTGTAAAATTTTGAAAAGTTAAGCACAAGTGCCAAATTTAATTGGCTTTTTATTCAAGAAAACCTAGAGGTATTGAAAAGTGTTGCAATTTAATAAATGTTTTGAACTGAGAAAATATCAATATAGTACAGATATTGTTTTATTTAAGACGTTGAGAATATTTGCCTGTTTATAATAGATATGATTGCTATGCCTTTTTTCTAATATATGTGTGGCTCTGATCTGGCTGTGGTTTAAAATCTAAGAATTGAGATGGTTATATTCATATTAATATGATTTATATCAACATTTTTGTGTCAATTATAAAATCATTGTGATAAATTACTTTGCTCTTCATGGACCCTTTAACTGGAATAAAATTATCTTATCTTATCTTATACCACATCTCTTTATTTTAGTACTATCAGGTTAACTTAAGTATTTAATGTAAGTGAGATGTTGACAAGCTAAGTCATGACTAAGTTCAGATAATATCATGAGGTTTTTATTAAAGTAAATAATGTGATTAAATTGATTATCTCAATAAAACAACTCGCATTCTGATTTGATACTATGTGATTATTTCTGATATCAGAATAATAAATATCTCATTGTTGTCCATTCTTGAAAAATTTCTGAACATACTGTATTTAAGTCAGTTTTGTTTTGTCTGAGACTACTATAACATGGGAAACAGAGTTCTCGAAATGTGGCGGTCCTAGGGATTTGACCACCACATTTTGGGAAGGACCAACACAATTTTGGTAATTTGCAATAGAAATGATAGTGAGTACCTGCAGATTTTCTTCAAGGACCACCAGGTGAAAAAAGATTTTGAGAACTCTGGGAAGTGACCAATCTCTTTGTTATACATTAATTGTAGTAGTCTCAGGTTTTGATTTTGTAGTTCAATTCAATGACTATGCATTTTAGAGGAGGTAAATATGAATTTGGATTAAATTTGAAGTTGATTCAGTATATTTTATGACATAATACCACTCTTTTATTTCAACAAAGCATTTTCAGACTTTATTTACTGGTCAGCTTAGCTTATTATTCAATCAATAATTTAATTGAAAGGACTCAGCAGTTGTTTGCAGGACTTTTGAATTCAAATATAAGAAAAAAAAAGTAAAGCAAATCTTGAAATAATACATATAATAGGAATTATGAGAACTGCAGGATATTAGATTGCAATACAGCTTTTTGTTCAGTTATCTTTGTGTTGATTATTATGTTTTAAACCCAATTCTGGATCTTTGGATGTTCAGATGTTTTCTCTTGATTAAGGCGAGCAACAGAACTTGTACATCTTCTACTGCTTTTTATCTCGGGGTGGATCCAGCCAATTTTAAACAGGGGTTGGGGTATTCTCAACCAAAGATAAAAGGGGTAGGGTTCAACTATATGCTCCCATTCAAATGCATTAATCTTCCATAAAAGAGGGATTCCAATCCCCAGACCCTGGGACCCCCCACTGCATCTTAAAGCAGGAATAATATAACAAAAATTATACATGTACTTCTGTCCACTGCAAATTGACTTTTTTTTCATTCAATGTTAATGTTCACAATTTTGAAGCATGCAATGACTACATCTCCTTTTTACCATATTTTTATTTAAATGTTAATGTAACACAGGTTCTGCTGACAAATGGCTGATAAACCCTCTTGTATCCTTTTAGGTACCAAAAGGGTGTTTGAGAATATACAAAAAATCCAAGTTTCAGAGAAAAGTCAGTTTAATAAATCTATCATTTTCTTCTTTGGAAGTTTTCAAAATTAAAACCTGTAAGTACTTGAAAAAAATGTCATTTTCAACCATTCCATGACTATTTTAATTGTACAACAGTAGAGGAACATGAAATATTGGAAAAGTTATTCAAGAAAGTGTCGAAATATAACTGCAATCATAAATTTTACTCGAATTTACTGTTGTTGACTTGCAGTATCCTACGATGCGTGTACCGAGTTCTCTCCCTTTGATCTCCGCTTCGCAACGAATAAGCTGACACAATTGCGTATCCGGGGTTTTTGTGATCTGAAAGAGTCATTGAAGAGCCAAAAAATGGTTTTACTTCATATTTTATACCCTCAACACGTTACCAAACCTATTTAAGGAATTATTAGGGATTTTCCGTGGACCTACGCAAATTTTCAGAAAAAGTTTCACTTCACTCGTGAATTTATAACACTTGAACAACACTTTTAATAATAATTATATAAAATAAGGAAGCTTATTCAATCTAGAATTGAACACTTTGATTTGTATTAATGTACGAGTACAAATAAGACGATACGAGTCCAAAACCAAGAGGCATGCACGTTTACCAAAATATCGTAAACTCTGACCTTTTATCACGTGACCAATGTCTTGACCTTAGAAGCCATTAAATCGTTTGCCGTCCAACTGTATAAATGTTTTTTATTCATTATGAAAATACGTGTATTACTCATTGCAAGGAGGAAGTCTAATAAGAGCCATTATTTGGCCCCTGAAATTTAAATAAAATTAATCCTTTTCAAGTCTTTTCAAATTTATTTTATTGTATTGATACATGAACAGGTTAAGATAATCTGGACAATTAAGTGCAGAATGGTCACATGTGATCACACTATATAACGTCACAAACATTTCGAAATTTACATATTTGACCTAAAAACCTAAAATGGCCATTTCACGCATGGTTTTTTGGGAAAAATATACATGAGCAACAGCTTTACTCTAAACGATATTTTACACACATTAACATTTTTGTAAAATGCATTTTGTAGAATTTATATCTTTTTGGGGTAAAGATTTGCTCATATCTAAATATTAATGACGAAATCAGGCTAATTTGACAGCTTTTACTGTTTTGCAGTAAATGTAAGAAGATTGAAGCCCTAATGTCAATTAAAAATATAAATACTGATGTCCGATAGACTATATAATGTTTTATGAACATCCGGTAGACTTAATACTTTTAAATTTCGAATCCAATGGCCTAAAAGTGACCTTATCAAACCTCCTCCTTTACGTCTGTTTACCCTCGTTTTGGTTTGATTTCTCTTAAATTGTCTTTTCTGTATTACCATAACAACTACACGGACTTGGTTAGTGCAGGAACATAATATATTAACAGGACTTGACACTACCTAATTATAGCCGATTTCATCGTCGTGTCGTTAGATATACTGTTCCCAGGTTAGTGGATATTATTTTTTTGTTCTTTGCGATCTAATTTGATTTTCGTATTTCCTATAAAAATAAGAAGATGTGGTATAATTGTCAATGAGAAACTCTCCACAAGAGACCAAATGACATAGAAGTTTACAACTATAGGTGAACGTACGGCCTTTAACAATAAGCAAAACCCATACAGCATAAAATTGAGAATGGAAATGGGGAATATGTCAAAGAGACAACAACCCGACCAAAGAGCAGACAACAGTCGAAGGTCACCAATGGGTCTTCAACGCAGCGAGAAAATCCCGCACCCGGAGATGGTCCTCAGCTGGCCCCTAAATAAAATTGTGTACTAGTTCAGTGAAAATGGACGTCACACTAAACTCCAAAACATATAAATGAACTAAAATTAAAAAACATACAGACTAACAAAGGCCAGAGGTTCCTGACTTGGGACAGGCGCATAAAGAAACACATATAGCAATAGCATAGTCATATATAAAAAACCCCGAAATGACAAATGTTAAACAATACTGTGAAACGAGAAAACTAACGGCCTAAGTTATGTACAAAACAATGAATGAAAAACAAACATGCTATACAGCAACAAACGACTACCCCTGTCCATTTGTATTGAATTATTACATTGGCACCAAGATTTGCATGTAAAATAAGGAGATGTGATGAGACAACTACCCAATAGCGTCTAAATGACGTGGATTTAAGCAATTATTGGTCTTCAAAAATGAGCAAAACACATACCTTGTATATATCAGCTATAAAAGGCTCCGACATGACAAAATGTGATACAATTTTAAAAAACGAAAAAAAAAAACCCCAACACGGCCTGATTGATGACAAAAACAATAAGCGAATGACAGACATAAGAAACAGCCTCTAAAGACAACACCTGAATTACAAGCTCCTGACTTATGACGGGCACATGCAGACACTCAAAAAAATAATAAGTTCCATTATTTGCATAATTTTGCTTTATTACAAAAGTTAATAACAATTTCTTTAATTTTATCTAGAGAACTAGTTAACATCATAGAAAGATCAGTAGTAGATCACTTATACTAGATGCTAAAATGAAACGCAGATATTTGACTAGGTTTTTGTGTGGTTTAAGTAATCAGTTTATAGTAAGGACCTTCAAATGCTGAAATGAGGCAGTGGCACGATTGTTTACTATTTGACTCTCTATGGAGCGCACGGACCTGAATGAAGACGAATTTTTATATATTTCGTTTTTAAGAAATGCAAAAGTTGACTATATGTTCTAAAATGACAACAAAAGTTATCTACAAATACGAATTTGCAAGATCGAAAAAGAGCGACAAGCGAAAATCGATAGAATATAAAAATAAGGAGATGTGGTATGATTGCCAAAGAGACAACTTTCCATCAGAGTTCAAGTGAAGTAAATGTACTTATTTACCAGCATACCAGCACACCAGCATTCAGGCTTTCGATTAGCAGTTGGAAAATATGTGAGGCATCATGAGATGTTTTACTTTATTGTATATATATATCTATCATTATCATCGGAAAAAAGTAAAATAACAAAAATACCGAACTCCAAGGAAAATTCAAAACGAAAATTCCCTTATCAAATGGTAAAATCAAAAGCTCAAACATATCAAACGAATGGAAAACAACTGTCTTGACTTGGAAAAAACACTCGAAAAAAACTTGAGACACTCGAAAAAACCGTTATAGTTACGTTTAACACAGAAAAGGCGTAAGCTATCATCGCTATTATAGTTAAGTCTTTCTCTTATAAAAATTTATTTTATTTAATTTTAGAATGTATTATTTAGAATACCTTTGTTAAAGTAAGTATAAATGGCCATGTGAACTATTTGCGCGTCAATATAAGCTTGACGCATTTTTCTGACATTAAATAATATATCGGTAAAGCTGTGGCATATGCATGTGATTTCATATAAAAATAAGGAAATGTGGTAAGATTCCCAATGAGACAACTATCCACCAAAGTTTAAATGAAGTATATGTAAGAAATTATATGCAACCGTACGGCTTTCAACAATGAGAAAAACCCATACCGTATAATCGGCTACAAAGGTCCTGACATGAAAAATGTGAAACAGTTCAATTGAGAAAACTAACGGCCTGATTTATTACAAAACAATTTACGAAAAACAAATATGGCACACATGAACCAACGACAACCACTGAACTACAGGCTCCTGGCTTTGGACAGGCGCATAAAGAATGTGGCAGCGTTAAACATGTTTGTGAGCGCTCAACCCTCCTCTAACTTGGGAAAGTGATGTTACAGCACAACATAAGAATAAACTGTAAAAATCAGTTGCAACGCGTTTAACGCAAAAGATCGGTACGAGGCACAAAAACAATTAAAATTGAAACAACAGAGTGACATAAAGCACCGAAATAAGAGTACTCGCAGTTGCTAAAAGCTAGTTCAAAGCCAATTACAACTAATTAATAAACAAATCATGTTCAGGTATTTCACATCCAATCTGTTATGGTAATATTCTTTATAAAGCACTAAAATGTCAGTATTCACCTCAGAAGCTAACAAAACCTTTAAATAGACTTATTAAGAAGGGATATAGTTACGATACTGTTGTCAGGTCATTAAAGATTGCATATTTTGGCTTTAATATTGATTCACTTATAGGGTCTTTGCATCGGAACTAAACACATTTATTTAAAAACCAGTTGTTGGCATGACACGGGTTATGCTCTTCTCATATATTTTATGATGGTATGATACTTAACCCCTAACGGGAGGGATTGTGCCTGATATTCATATGATGAAGACATAATCTTTCAATCAGTTTAATTGAGGTCTGGAGCTGGCATGTCAGTTAACTGCTAGTAGTCTGTTGTTATTTATGTATTATTGTCATTTTGTTTATTTTCTTTGTTACATCTTCTGACATCGGACTCAGACTTCTCTTTAACTGACTTTTAATGTGCGTATTGTTATGCGTTTACTTTTCTACATTGGCTAGAGGTATAGGGGAGGTTGAGATCTCATAAACATGTTTAACCCCGCCGCATTTTGCGCCTGTCCCAAGTCAGGAGCCTCTGGCCTTTGTTAGTCTTGTATTATTTTTACTTTTAGTTTCTTGTGTATAATTTGGAGTTTAGTATGACGTCCATTATCACTGAACTAGTATATATATTTGTTTAGGGGCCAGCTTAAGGACGCCTCCGGGTGCGGGAATTTCTCGCTGTATTGAAGACCTATTGGTGACCTTCTGTTGTTGTCTGTTCTGTGGTCGGGTTGTTGTCTCTTTGACACATTCCTCATTTCCATTCTCAATTTTATCTCTTTGACTCATATTTATTTACTTTCCAAAAAAATATGTATTTCAAATGCCTTTACTTAGCCTTTACTGTATTGGGAAACAAACACCTAAAAATGTTTAAAGGAATGTAAACAGATATAGGAAGATGTGGTGTGAGTGCCAATGAGACAACTCTCCATCCAAATAACAATTTATAAAAGTAAACCATTATAGGTCAATGTACGGCCTTCAACACGGAGCCTTGGCTCACACCGAACAACAAGCTATAAAGGGCCCCAAAAGTACTAGTGTAAAACCATTCAAACGGTAAAACCAACGGTCTAGTATATATAAAAAACGAGAAACGAGAAACACGTATAAATTACATAAACAAACGACAACTACTGTACATCAGATTCCTGACTTAGGACAGGTGCAAACATTTGCAGCGGGATTAAACGTTTTAATGGTACCAAACCTTCTCCCTTTTCTGAAACAATAGTATAACATCACAACATAGAAAACACACGATAAAACATCAATTGGAAGGCTTAACTCAATCAAAAACGTAAATTAACACACTATGAACGAATAAATTCGATCTGTGATACCTGAAAGTAAATACATAGTTAATAAAATATTAGGGACAAACATTCAAGGCCAAAAGCAAACAAACAAGTCCAAATAAAGCCATGGCAAAACACTACCGCGAAATATTAAACCCTTAGAAAATAATCACTTTTGAAAAACCGGTTTTCATAATATATACAGGTAAATGAAAAATAACTTTGTCGTTTTAGGTATACTTTTCTGTCTATATAAAATCTTCCAATAATTAGGAATACCAAGAAAGGTCTGTCATATAAATACCTAATTTAACACTAGATACATAAGGGTAAATATCAACAATAAAACTTCCCTGTACAGATTAAAGGAGAATAATCTTGATGTTAATACAAATGTAGTACGAAGAAGTGAAAATTAGTAGATATTCCAAATAATCAAAGCTGGTATACAGACAAGATCCATATTAATATAAAATAACAAAAAAGTATTAAAAATAGTATCAACAGGTCGAATTAACAAGAAAGTACGATTTGAGAGTACTCGCAGTTACTGACAGCTAGTTAAAAGCCAAAAACAATTAATGATAAAAAATCATGCATCAGAGACTAAAATCAACTAAAACACATCCCAGGGATTTAGTATTTTAACGTCATGAACAGTCAGAGAAGACATGACTTGTGCAATGCCAAAAATAAATGTATTGACAGGTAGTAGGATAGTGAGGAGTTACTTCTTAAAATATAAAAATTAACGTGTATGTGTCTCTAAACATCCCGCCTCAAAAAGAAGATACAACTTAGTTATGTTTTAATTTGCTAATGACAAAATCGATATTAGTGCCAATGTAAACTATATTCAGAGATCTAATTACAATATTGGTACGATAACCCTTACTTATAAGTTTTTTAAAAGGTTCGATGAGTTTACACGGATCACATAGTGATTTCCTCGCTTTAAGTACAATATTACCGTAAAATTTAGGATGTGAAATACCATTTTTAATAAGTTTTCTACAGGTACAGCCAAATTTACTAATCAAATCTTTGTATCTATGAAAGAATTTAGTAAAAGTTTTAAGTAATTTATGGTATCGAAATCCCTGACACAATAATTTCCCAGTGATGCATTGATTAGGCATACAATGAACAGCTGTCATGTGCAGTGTTTTGGTCAAGAAATACTCGGCTGTCACAATCTTGTAAAAATGGTTTAAACAAGGACGATACAAATCCTTGTTTCTAACTAAAAACGCCATATTACATTCAGATTTACAGTAATTATCGCCACGCATATTGAAAGCAGGTGTTCTATCTCTCTACGCTTAAATAGACAGAACATCGCCATTGACTACAAATATCAAAGGAAATAGTGTTTTGAAAAGGAACAGTTAATATTCATAGCTGAGGGGGTCGGTCAAATTTTGATAAATTGGTAACCCCCATCAATTAAATGTCTAGATGTTAGACGAAACGTAAATTAATATACGTAATGACGATGATTATTGTAATGATTTTATGGTTCTGGTCCTGCCTGGAATTAAATGTACATGATTTATATGAAAATAAAGAAATATATATAGCTCTATCATGTCTATATCTATATGAACTTTTAATACTTCATTTCAATGTAAAAAAAATGTTTTTCTGCTACAAATCACAATGTATTGTTTTGCATAGGCGGATCCAAGGGGCGCTTCCCTTTGTGGGAAAAAAAATTGGTTGATTATATAGGGAATCACTGAAGCATGACTGGAATGGGCCCCCTCTTAGGGCAGTCAGTGGGCCCCCTTATGAAAATTTCTGGATCCGCCACTGCTTATTCTTATTAAAAAGAACCACATAACGACCCCCCTTTTTAAAAAAAGTTCAAAAACATGACACCCGACTAAATCAACATCGGATGTAAAATCGACGTAACAATAAACCAAAGCTCCATATGACATTGTTGGTTGGAAATTCTCAGCTAGCAAAAAAGATTTAGGCACAGACCATTCACTTATTGTATGGTGAAGGCATATTCTTTTTAATAAATTATTTAATTCTTAATTTCTTCTTAATTGACAAAAAAAAAAAATTTCCAGAAGGAATTTAAAGTGCAAAATAACATTGTTTTGGCTTGAAAAGCAGTACTTAGTAAAGAAAATGAAATCCTCATCTCCTGTTCCGGTATATTTTCAAGAAAATAGTTTGTGTTTTTATCTAATAGATAAAAATACAATGTTCAAGGAAAAACACGACAACAAACTTCGGAATGAGTGATTGGTAATAGGTAAGGATCCGCCTATCATACACTCCCATGTATGTAGCTCAATAAGGGAACCCGTGCCCCCTGCCCCAGTAATTCTGCCTCTGACCAGTGGTTCAATTACAAAAAATGAGAATTTTTCAAACATGTCGGCAGTTAATCTGAGGATAAGTCATATGGTTGTAAATGTACATGTTAAATGAACAATGAACCAGAACAAATCAGTGATGTATTAAGGAGTGGTCAGATTAACTGCAACTTCACGGGAAGATTTGTACATGCACCATCAAAGGTTCTAGAATGATAGCTTACAATAATGAAAGTAATACAAATATCCAGACGTATATAAACTTTGTAAGTTTGTCGCCCTTTAAATTATCTTGTCACTGGCACCCCCCTTTCACAGTTTGTAATGATAGTTGATTTCTGGGGACGGGATAATGATATATCTATGTGAAGCATTTTGGACTTGAGAAGATCTGTATTTTGTTGTATTTTGAAGTGGGTCATCTGACTTATTCTACATGTCTATTTTTTTTATTATTTGGATTGCCTAAATTGAATGAATTGAATCAGTGTTCCAGTTCAAAGGGGAATAATCGAACTTTAATAGACTTGCGTAAAAGTGATCACATGATCTGGCCAAATAACTACGTTTAAAAATATAGTTACCAACAACTTTATATTGAAAAACATCATCATTGATTGTCACACGGAATGAAGATGATATCGTAAATAATTATAATTCATTCATTGATGTGTTTTATTGACATGCTCGATATTTGCTCAATCATAAATATCCTAATCATAATGAAAGGCGGATGAATTTATAGCAAATGGAATATGCACGACACGCAGTCTGAAGAATCGCTGTTGACCATTTTAAGCTAAGTTCCGTTACAGTGGTACACAGAATTTCATTAGCGACTGCATTTCTTATTTGTTCAAGCACTGTGTCATCAAAATACCTACATTTTGCATTTTATGGAGTGTCCGCACCTCGAAGAAGCCGTGCAAATATTAGCGCCACCTACAATTGCAGACACAAAAACAAATTTTGTTTGTGCAGGTGAGCTATTTGTCATATCCCAGAAAGATACCAACTTTTCCTTATCACATTTCATAGCAATACATTGTTTTAATTGTAACAGAACCGTTCCAATTTAAGAAAACTTCAAGAACCATGTGCTTGAAAAATTAGGTCACGCGCCGTCATTGAATGGCCAAATGTCAGAATCAATCTAAATCGTTTGTTACTCAGAATTTAAAAATCGAGGCATTGGTATTGAAATGTTGGTTTAACCCGACATCTTTTTCAAAGCTATGCAACAAAGAATTTATTTATAGCGTTACTATACATAGTTGTGAGCAATCAAAACAATGGCCATTCAAAAGATAAGGGACCATTTCAAAGAACAAAAGGCACAACAAGGCCATTCTAACACAAACACGAAATAATTATTTCTTGATAATTACATTACATGTATGTTTCGGTAGAATCTATAATTTTGATAGGCTGACAACATTCGCTAGACTCTTAAATATTACAATATATTTTTGTATAAAAAATACACGACTGCATGTGCTATCCGTGATAATGTTAAGATAATACATGGAAAAACAAACGAAATATAACTCGGATTTTCATGGTTGTGGCATACAAATGTAACAAGAACTGAATGCTCCTTATAAACTTATATGGTTGTAAAAGCATTGATCATACGCAGGGATCTCCATAACCTGTTTTAGGATGGCGCACCGCCATCATTAAATGATCCCACCATCGTTAAATTATCTGCAGTCATTGTCAAATGATCCCGCCATTGTTAAATTATCTTCGGCCATTGTCAAATGATCCCTGCCATTGTCAAAATTTGTTATCGTTTCGCTAGCTGTGCCATTTTTCTTAGCAATTATAATCAGTTGCATGTAATTGCATAACCCTTATTGTATTATAATCCTAAGGGTTCTCCTGATTACAGTTGTAAAGCCCTGAGGGATATCCGGCTAAAGATCGCTAATCACTTGTACAGGTAGATCAATGCATCTGACAGGAGAACATTTTATCAAGAAAGACAATTAATTGCATTAACGATATTATTGAGTCAATATACAATTTTAAAAGTAAATACATTAATATTAACTGCAACCTGATAATCTGAAGAAATTGTGTATCGTAATTCTGAATTCATTTCGTAGCTCACAATCAAATTAATACATCGGGTTTATATTGCATTCAGAATCGAAAGATGCATGTTGCATAGTCTATTACTATGAAATTTGCAGTTTAAAGTCATTAAAACCATTTTAAGTTGTAAATGTTTGCCCTCCAAATCTTTATCCAATGTTTTTCGAAACGGGTACGAAACTTCTTCTTGTTGATGCTGCAAATCTTTGATACCGGTCACAGGCACTTGTCTCTGAACAAAAATTTTAAGTCCTAAACAATTACCAAAATAGCAAGAAAACGACTTGGGTACCTTATTGACAGCTTGTGGCGATTCTTGTCTACACGGGAGGCTTGACATTGAAATTGTTACAAATGACAATTAATGAAATTAATGAATTAATGAAAATATTGGTTATTCTGTAATGAAATAAATATAATAAGCAATATATCAGTCTGTTCACCATTCCTTACATAGAAATGGAGAATTGAAATACATTCAATCTCGACACTCGGTAAACACATGGTTTTGTCGTGGTGGAAGTTCTTCCATCATTAAATTTTCATCCATAGTCAATGCTTTTACACCCCAATAAAATTATAAAAAGAAGCATTCATATTTTAAATGGAATATTGGCAAAGCAGTAAAGGAGTGGTTACATGTATAAAAAGAAAATGAAGTAAATTAGTTTCTAACAATGGTACTTATATATACATGTAGACAGGAAAAATTCCTGTCTTTTTTAAACTCTTATTTTTTTGCTTTAAAATCTTCCACGATTGTTGCATGTCATGCAGGATGTGAACTGCATGTTTGTGGAAGGGGGTTATTTGTCACAAATGGTGGTAAAAATGTTTTTGTTTTTTTTTTGGGGGGGGGGGGAATTTAATGCCAAAAAAAAAGACTATTTTTTTTTTTAGATGAAAGGGGGGCATATGTCCTTTATGGCCCATAAAAAAAATCCACCACTGGTTTTATGTTGAAATTGCAAATCAAAATAAATAGTATGTAGGTTGGAAAATCAGAATAAACCTAAACTTTCAGTTTCTCTTTAAGTCTAGTGGACCAATATGAATTAGTCCATGATATAATCAGTAGTCTGCTGAAGGAAAGCATGTTAATCAACATATTAGTAAAAATAACCTCCATGCTTGACTTGCAAGACATACTTGATCTATGTTTACCAATGCAACATCTGAAAAATTTAAATGTGTTACAATTATCATCTTTGAAATTTTCCCTATCTCTGACAGTTACTTTGTAATAATGTCTGGCAATGTAAACACAGACATATGCACCAATGTATCAGTCAACTGGAAAATCCAGAGAGGGACAAAGAACATGAAATCTATACCTTAAATTAGGTATAAGCACACCTCGTTAATTTTATAAAAGATTTTTTTATTGTATTCATTTACATGTAGCTCAAGCATTCAACTCGTTACAATTAATGTTATATAAATTCATAGTTTAGAAAATGAAGATAACATCACTTTTCTCTAGTCTACTATATTATTTTACATATATTTTAATAATTTATCAGAAAAGGCTATAGAGAGCAGGGGGCAGGGTACCAACAAAATGTCAATTATAAACAATGTACATTTGTACATGTATACACATGTGGAAATGAAGGGAGATAATCATATATGGAAAACTTTTGGATTGTAGTGTGTAGATATAAAAATATGGTGATATTGTATGAATCTCGTATGATTGCCAACGAGACAACTATCCACCAGAGTTCAAATGAAGTGGATGCACATTAATTTATGTCATTGAATGAAGCCTTGTTATTTTCCCTAATTGAAAATGTTCAAAATTTTATTGTATTTCATGTTTGATAACAGAATTGAAATTATTATTTTTTTCCCACTGCAGTATGTAACACAGAAAAGAATCCATGGATTTGCACAAACTGTGGAAAAATACACTGTGGACGGTGAGTAGTCTATGCAGTTCTACTTAAACAATTTTAAGTTCAGGTTTTTTTTTTATTGTTGCAAAATTTGAATTGCTCTTCAAACTTTTATTTAGAGCTGAATTTTTGTTTCTTTTAATATTATGTTCAAAACTGTACAATTGAAAATAAGTTATATTTCCCTTTACAACAGTTGTGAGCAAACTTTCAAAATGAAATATGATCCTACAAGTTTCATACCAAATTTATATATAATTATAGAAACTATGCAAATTAGATTGACAAGTACATTGTACTTTCAGTAGAAAATTCGAAATACCTCTCAGTATTGGTTGTGGAACTATACAAAAACAAAGTTTGCTTGAACAGTGAATAGAGATGATGAGGTCTGTCCTTTTCATATATAGTTGTCATTTAATTTGAAAAAAATCTGTTATGAATATGATAACCATATGCAAAAGTGTCCCTCTGCCCTAAGATTTTAAAGGTACACCGCAGACATTAGATTTTAATATTAAAATGACATTTCAATTAATTTATTTAGATATGTTAATGGTCATGGAAAGTTACACAATGAAGAAAATCCCAACCATTCAGTGTGTATGGACTGTGAATCCTTTGCTGTTTTCTGGTAAATATTTCATCTTACTTGTAACACACAACATGTTCAAAATTACTACAACAAAAAACATTCCTAAAACTTATCATGACTATATATGAAAACATCTCTTGCTTTAAATCAATTTTAAAATGATGTTAAAAATATTTCAAGTCAATACATAAAAAAATCATGAGTGATTCTAAATAATGAACTGGAAATGTAGTTATCAACAGAAAAAAATATGCTAGTTTACTGTGGTAAGAATGCAGTCTAAACCAGTATGTTACTAACTTGATACATATCAAGACTTTCACTACTTTTGAGATTAAAAACAATGCATTGAGGAAACATTCTATCCATAAACATTACAAGAAATTTAGCAATAAAATATATGCTCAGATATTCAAGTTGCAAAATGAGTGTATATGTATAACCACATCTGTCAAGAAAATTACATAAATTTTGCATGGTGCATTAATCTATTCTAGTATCTGTTCTAAAAATATCAATAATTTCATTGTTAAAGTAATATTTGAAATTAGAGTTATCTTCCTTTGTCCATAATTGTAATTGAACAAATACAATGGACATAAAAAAATTGTCAGTAAAATTTCCTGCTCTTTCCAGACTGTTCCAGACTGTATGATGTACATTGTTATTTTCATCATGTAATAACAGGTTGATTTTGTTGTTTTTCTTATTTGTTATGAAACTTTGTTACTGGTACATTTTCTGTTTTACTGATATTTAGTTGGGTGTATTTGTAAAAGTTGAATTGTAACCCTGCAGTTTATTTTCTCGCCTGCGACAAAAGTTGCGGAAAGCGATACTTAGGGATTGCTTTTCTGGCGACGGCTTCAGTGACGTAGCATCAACAATTGTCAAGTTTTCTCAGAGTTCGCGAAAACTGATTTTGACCCGTCGGTCATGGGACCGACAAAGCATGATTATTTGTCAGTCCTACAAAATCTGTCAATTTTATCCTGAAATAAAATTAATAACATATTTTATCGAAAAATAACTTTATTAATATTAGTTTTATTCTTCGCACCCACAGGCAAATTAACAATGAAGGACCAGTTCAGGTCTTCTGATTGTTCTTATTTAAAGTCATCTTCACTATCCATTTCATCATGTGAATCACTTTCTCGGCTGTTACAGTATTTGTTTGCCAGGGATGGCTCTATGAACAAATTTAGTAGGCCACGTGTAGATCGCCGCTTTGGTTTGTTTATAATAAATCCGTAAACCAGTACCGGAAATTGGCTGCGGGTACATCTGATAACCGATATAAACACTTATTGGAAACAGTTGCGGTACATCTAATAACCGATGTAAAAAGTGCCGAAATATGCACTACAACGGCCGTTTTTACATCGGTCATCGGACCGGCACTAGCCTTCAAAATACTGGTCCGAACCTCATTTTGACCGACAGGACCGACCATTTTTGCGAACTCTGGTTTTCTGCCTAAGTTAGTTTGATAGAAACTCCTTGTAATAGATCATTGATATTAAATATAAAGTTGCATTACTATCAGTACATATCAATTTGACGACTATTTTGAGGCCCCACCCCTAGGACATGGTCCAACGACTTTGAATTCATTAGCGGTTTTCAATGTAAAGTTTTCTTCTCAAGTTTGTTTGGTAGGATCTTCTTGTGATAGATCAATGATATTTTGTATGAAGTTGCATTACTATCAATACATATCAGTTTGGCAACTATTTTGAGGCCCTGCCCCCTAGAACATGGTCCAGTGACTTTGAATTAATAAGCAATGTTGCTGTTCATCAGATTGTCTTTTTATGAATTTTATGACGACAGGCGAGACACATCTGTGTCAGCAGTTTATATGTACATGTATAATGTGTTACTTTATATTTCAGTTATGCCTGTGATGAATTTGTCATTAATGATACAGAACAGGGCCATCTAGACAAGTTACGGAGACATGTGATTCAGCTTTTAATGAGGTACAGCTATACCAGTTGGTTAGAAGGATCTAAAGAACTCATGTTCTATGTTAATTTGTATATATGGAAAAAAAAAACCGACTAGATAATGATTACTTTACTTGACTACTTTTATATCAATCATTTGTTAATAGTTCACATGCCCTTTTCAGTGAAATTATGCCTAAGGGGGAACAGTATATAAATTTGTGAGTTATTTAAGCGCATTTCATGGCGAAAATTGTGGAAGCAAGGAGTAGGCAGGCTTTTTCAAGAGTCGTAGGGCTCAACAATTGTTAAAAGATTGTGATTAGATTTTTGATTCACAGGCCAGACATATCTCTCTATAAACAGCATTTTTTACTGGGTTGGTAATTTAAATATGGTTTTTATTTCAGAGTTGACACATGTCCAAAGCATGAACATTGTGATGAGAATTCAGAAAATAATAAGTAAGTAAAAAGAATATGATCTGTTAAATACATTTATCTTCATGTAAATGATAAAAATATTATTTCTCGGCACCTTTTCATTTTACAGAGACAAATTTTATGATGTTTCCTTTTATCATCCTTTCAGTGAATTTAGATTTGCCACCTATCTGCCATTATTTTTATACCCCACGCAACGAAGTTGCGAAGGGTATAATGTTTTTGACCCGTCTGTCCGTCAGTTCTGTTTCTTGTCATCGCAACTCCTCTCAAACCACACAACAGAATTTCATGAAACCTTTTTTAAGATAATAAGGACATACTATGTAGTTGTGCATATCGACAGGAAATTACGATTCAGTTTTTTTTCTAAGTGTTACGCCCCTTTGAACTTATTTGCTTCAATGTACTACTGCAACAGTTTGTCATCGCAACTCCTCTGAAACCACACCACAGAATTTCATGAAACTTTGTAGATAATAAGGACATACTATGAAGATGTGCATATGGACAGGAAATTACGATTCAATTTTTTTCCCAGGAGTTACGCCCCTTTGAACTTATTTGCTTTAATGTACTACTGCAACAGTTCGTCATCGCAACTCCTCTGAAACCACACAATAGAATTTCATGAAACCTTTTTAGATAATAAGGACATACTATGTAGATGTGCATATCGACAGGAAATTACGATTCAATTTTTTTTCTAGGAGTTGCGCCCCTTTGAACTTATTTGCTTCAATGTACTACTGCAACAGTTTGTCATCGCAACTCATCTGATACCACACCACAGAATTTCATGAAACTTTGTAGATAATAAGGACATACTATGTAGATGTGGATATCGACAGGAAATTACGATTCAATTTTTTTTCTAGGAGTTACGCCCCTTTGAACTTAATTGCTTTAATGTACTACTGCAACAGTTTGTCATCACAACACCTCTGAAACCACACAACAGAATTTCATGAAACTTTGTAGATAATAAGGACATACTATGTAGATGTGCACATCGACAGGAAATTACGATTCAATTTTTTTCTAGGAGTTACGCCCCTTTGAACTTATTTGCTTTAATGTACTACTGCAACAATTTGTCATCGCAACTCCTCGTAACCACACAACAGAATTTCATGAAACTTTGTAGATCATAAGGACATACTATGTAGATGTGCATATCGACAGAAATTACGATTCAATTTTTTCTAGGAGTTACGCCTTTGAACTTATTTGCTTTAATGTACTACTGCAACAATTTGTCATCGCAACTCCTCGTAACCACACAACAGAATTTCATGAAACTTTGTAGATCATAAGGACATACTATGTAGATGTGCATATCGACAGGAAATTACGATTCAATTTTTTTTCTAGGAGTTACGCCTTTGAACTTATTTGCTTCAATGTACTACTGCAACAATTTGTCATCGCAACTCCTCTGAAACCACACCACAGAATTTCATGAAACTTTGTAGATAATAAGGACATACTATGTAGATGTGCATATTGACAGCTAATTATGATTCAATTTTTTTTTCTTACACTTATTTTATTTCTCCAATGACAATGTGGGGTATGTGAGCGTGCTCACTAAGGTTCTTTAATTTTAAATGTTATGTTACTGTATTATAACTCCATTCCAAAGGAGGTGGGTTGAATTTTCCCACTTTGGGTTTGTTAATAAATGTAGACACTGCATAGCTGAAGATTTTAAATTAAGCATAATTTCCAAAAAACATCTTTAAACATCCAAATTATTGTGTACATCTTTCTCTATTTATTTGCATGTTACATAAACTATTCACTGATGTATACTCAAATTTCAATTGATTAGTAAATTTGACAAAGGCCATGTATCAAGCATATGAAAAAATCTATAATGGTAAAATGAATAGTACCTAACTATGTTTAAGGAATAAGGGCTATAGGTATTCTCTGTTTTCAAAAACAAATAGTGAAAAAAATTACTCATAAAAGCTTAAAATGGTCTGAAGGTCGGGTCAGAGATTAAATTTTTTTCAAGCTTCATTATTTCAGAAATGTGCCTAGCTTGTCGACCAACACTATGAATAGGGCAAATGTGCATAGTGAAAAAATTTCCCATAATGTTAACTCAGACTAGATTACTCTGGTGACTTCAGTTACCTTCTAAAAATTTTGATACTCCTGATGTGATGCAAAAAAATATCTCCCTGGAAAAAAGTTCTTGGTGTTCAGCACATAATTTCAGTTGCACAAGGATACGAGTTACATTTGTTATATGTAATGCTAATGTGTTGCAGGTATTTCATTGAACAAAATAAATCATGTAACTTTTTTTCATATATCTTTTAACAGTTCACAGAATCGCACACAGTTAACATTACGACCAAAAAGTAGAAGAAATTCAACAGAATCACAAGAAAATGTCCCACACAGTAAGCGAAGAAATTCAACAGAAACACAAGAGAATGATCCAAAAAGGAAAAGATCAAAAAAGGTAAAACAAACTTACAATGCACACAAAAAATTATTTTTAATCAAAAATGCAATTATGCCTTGTTTTGATTTAAAAAAAAAATCCTAATCTGTAATTTAAAAAGTTGTGCTTTCTAATTACAGGAAGATAGAATATCTCGACCCAGATCATCTGGTCTACGTAACCTTGGTAACACATGTTTCATGAATGCAGTATTACAGTCACTTAGGTAGAGATTATATTTAATTTGTTATGGTTGATATACTTGTAATGGATTCATTGCAGCTTTACTTATAAAGTATGTTACTGAATAAAAATATGTTATGAGATGGACAGTGAAATAAATATAAGCTCAAGATGCTTCAAATTCAGTTGATAAAACCATGTAGCAAGAATAAACTATGATGGAAAAGAAATTATACCATGCGTATTTCAAGCTTGTCTATCTTAAGCAAAAAAAAATCTATTTAATGTGTAAGCTATGTTGTAAATTGTTGTAAACAACTGCCTTTGTTTCTTACCAATCAATAACATTTTTGAACAACACTTATTGTTGCTACAAAAAAAGGATCTATATTACTATATATAAGAATTGTTGTCTTTTGTGTTATTGTAATTGCTGCTTAACTGCTAATTGATGTTGACAAAAATAAATATAGAATGTTTTCCAGCAAACTGATTGGTACTTTGATGTTTTTTATGAAATGAAATTGAGAATGGGAATGGGGAATGTGTCAAAGAGACAACAACCCGACCAAAGAGCCGAAAACAGCCGAAGGCCACCAATGGGTCCTCAACACAGCGAGAAAATCCCACACCCGGAGGTGGGCTTCAGCTGGCCCCTAAACAAAGATGTGTACTAGTTCAATGAAAATGGACTCCAAAACATATAAATCAACTAAAATTAAAAAACATACAAGACTAACAGAGGCCAGAGGCTCCTGACTTGGGACAGGCGCAAAAATGCGGCGGGCTTAAACATGTTTAGTGAGATATTAACCCTCCCCCTATACCTCTAGCCAATGTAGAATAAACAAACACAGCAATACGCACAGAAAATACTTCAAAATATCATAGATTTATATAAATACATTTATCAAATTTGACTGTGAATGAACTTTTTGTAGATAAGAATATAAAGATATCATTGCATTCCCTTTGTTTATTTTTTCAGTAACATTCAGCAGTTCTGTGGGTATATCAAGCAACTGCCATCTTTAGAAGAAAAGTCGACAAAAAAGAAACACATAACAAGAAAGGCCTCTAAAACAGAAGAGGATATGTAAGATTATTTTGATTGGTGTTCAGTTAACATTGTACCGTAGAAAGGCTTGTATAGTCCGCGGTTTTATTCTCCAAAATTGGACCTTCCAGACGGGGTGCGGACTATAGAGTACAATAAGCAAGAAATAAGAGAAAAATTTCAATTTCGCGGGCGAGATGGTTTGTTTACGTTCCGCCATCTTTGTTTTTGATATTGTAGAGGCGCTCTTATCATTTTTCAAACTAATAATTTTAACTCATCTATATTAATAAGTTATTTCTATTCAATATCAAATTAATACTGATAAATATAAAACTAAACCTTTCATTACAAATTTTCGTTTCTTTTCAATGCATTGGTTGAAATAAACTGGTATCTTATTGATTAAAACGATACAAACATAGTGAAAAAGACAACCGTAAACCAGCTTAGAATTTGTAATTACAAAACGTAATCGGTTATTGTTCGTTCCGTTTTGGTGTTTCATACTGACTAATATGGTTTGTATTAGCTTAAGACCCTTCAAACATTAATGTGATAGATATATTAAAGACTGTTTTACAAAAGGATGGAACTGTTTTACTTTCAAAGTCGTATTATAGTGATATCTGTTATGTACGGATTTCGACTCTCACCGGTTAATTTCTTCTTTTACACGTGCTTTTTATACTTCCTGTTTAAACATACACAAGTTTCTAAATTGTTTTTTAAGTGAATTAAACTTATTTTAACAATCATGAAGCGTTCTAGAATCATTTACAAGCAGTTTCAGCTTCTGTTTGATGATGGAAAACAGGTTTTTCCAAGAAAATACCGCAAACGACCGCACAGGATTTGAAATTACCGGAGTTTCATTAGACCTATTCTAACAGTTACAAAAAGTTTTTTTACCTAAAATTTCGTGTGGAGAAGGGGGGTGCGGACTATGTACCAGTGCGAACTATACAAGCCTTTCTACGGTATTTGTGATGTTTAAGACTTATAAACGAAGTTTTGGTTCTTCATTTTTCATTGAGGAACACTAGTTTACATATAGAATTTGGTTTCCAGGGAAGTCAATTTGAAACTGCATGTTAAAGATATCTGTATTGACTTTCATTAATGTAAAGTTAAGTGTTAAAATTGCTTCTCTGGTGAATATTGTATTTTCATAGTGATTTAGACCCAACAAGAGTTGGAGTATGAGCTATGCACTTCTGTCTGACTTGAAAACAATGTTTATGGGGAAACTGTTGGATTGAAATGAATTTATAAATAGAAAGAAGAGCAAGCTTTGACACTCAAATTTCACATAGCATCCTGTTATAAAACAGATTTTTTAATTTCCAAATTGTAAATTTAAATCCCATTATTAACTCATTTTACCTCTACAGGATTTAGACATAACCTTTGTTCAATGAATATAATATTTTCTACTATTATATTGTAGATTGTTAATAGAGGAAGTAAGGAAAACATTGGTAGCATTATGGCAGGGAACAAAAGGAGCCATTTCACCTGAATCTCTTTTCTGTGTTATTTGGAAAGTAGTACCTAGATTTAGGTAGGTTAGCCAAAACATAGGTTTGTGATACATTGTGTTTATGTATTGGAAGAAAAATACAAATTAGTGTATTAATAACTTTAAGCTGTAATAAGACAGTTGAATACACATGTAGTAAATTGTTTTCTCCAAGATATTGATTTTAATTTTTTTTATTATTATTTTCTCTCAATGGCATTTGACACTGCTGACTGAAATTGTACATTTTTTCCTAAATCCAAAAAATAACCCATAATATTTACAGAATAGACATATTCAGTGTCATTTGTGTATCATCTTGATGAAGTCACAGAGGGAGATTTAGGCATACTGTTTTCACCATTGGTGCTTTCAAGTGTGAAAGTTTGTGATTAGGTCAATTTAAGGGGAACCACTTATTGTAAGTCAATGATATTTGGTAGGCAGTTCTATTACCATGGGAACATGGAGATATTTGACTTCAACTCTCAGTCATGTTCTATTGACAGTGAAAATTTTGAATAGTTTACATGTTACACAGGCGAAACATACATGTATTTCTTTGTGAGCAGTTTATTTATATATTTTTCAAGTTACACAAGTAAACTGTTGTACATTAGCACTAAAACTAATTGCTTTTAATTCTTCATTTGATAAAATAAATTAAGAATAATAATATATAGTTTGCAAGTTCAGATGATATATTTGGGGGTTGCTGTCTTTCTCATTCCACAGAGTTCTAATTAAAAATTAACTTTAATCAAACAGGTTCTTAATATTATTTTTGATGTTCTATGTTAAGTAACCAATTTGTATGTATGTATGATAGTCTTTCAACTGATATAATATTTTGTTCATTTCAGAGGTTATCAACAACAAGACGCCCATGAATTCATGAGATATTTGTTAGATAGACTCCACACAGAACTTCTTTCATTGTTACCTTATCCCAATAATAATAGTCCGTTTATAGGTCCGAAAGGAAAAAGTACAATTGTTACTGCCATTTTTGGTGGTTTACTTCAGAATGAAGTTACGTGTTTGGAGTGTCGAATGGAATCAAAGAAACATGACCCATTTCTAGGTTAGTATTGCTAACTCCGACACTTAGAGTATCCTCTTTGTTTTTATTCCCCAACTCTTATAGTGGAGGCAATATTGCCAACAAATATTTTTGTCACACATTTCTAAAGAACCACTGAACACAACTATTTTTTTGGTCAGCTGCTTGACAGTGATCAGTTGTATTTTTGAATTGGTCAGAAAAAAAAGTACAACAAAAATACTGAACTCCAAGGCAAATTCAAAAAGGGGGGAAGTCCATAAAAACTGACAATATCATGCGCTCTCAACCAACAGAATAAGTGAAAAACAACAACTATATTCCTGATTTGATACAGGCATTTTTCAAAGAAAATGGTGGGTTAAACCTGGTTTTATAGCTAGCTAAACCTCCCACTTGTATGACAGTTGTTTGTAGTTCTGTTATGTTGACAAAATTGGGTGGGCAACCCAAACAGACATAAAAGGTTAATGTGACATTAATTCGATCCAGCAGTCAAAACTAAACTAACATCCCAGACATACAACAGAACTGACTAAAAAATTCAAGCAAACATACAAATTAATCTAACAAAGACGCCAACAAAAAAGGTGAAGTACATAGTAAAAAATGAAAGCAATACGTTATAAATTTCATGCGTCTGAAGTTTGACAATGATGTAAAAAATAAAAGTTTTTGTCGTTGATAGTACATTCCGTATATAGTATACACTTTCTCGATAGAGTAAAAATTAAGTAAATATAAATACAAGACACCTTCCTGCTTTCAGATACCTTGAATTAAGAGTGGGGGTATACTTTGCATGACAAGATGTGCATGTCAAACTCAACTGTAGTTGAAATACAAACCTTTATTTAAAAAAAGTACCTGTACTTGGTACTCATACCTTGAGATAATTGATAAACATGATTCAAATGACTACATTTAGATAATTGATGTGTTTTTTATTTTTATTTTACAGATCTTTCACTCGATATTCCACCTCAGTTCAGTACCAGATCATCAAAAATTAAAGAAGGTGATCCAGTATGTCGCCTAGAAGGTACACAATAAAACAGTAGGACCTAGGAAAATATATTACAATCCTAAAACTTCAGAAATTTTAAAAATTAATGGTTCATTAAAATACTTATGACATTACTAAGTATGTGTCAAGTCCTAAGTAAGATATGACTTGAGAGCATCCTATTGAGTACATCCAAATTAAAAAAATTGGTGCAATCGGGTTTACTTTTGATTCATTGTATTATTTTTGTGGATTGAGGAAACATTGTGTTTTTGGGGATATTTGAATTTGGTTTTGACTTATTTTGCCTACAAGCATTTAGAAAAAAAAATAGATTTTGTTGAAACTTTGAATTCGTGGATTTACCTATCCCTCTAACTCCAGCAGTATTGGTACTCCACAAATAATACTGAATTCAAAGTACATCTGTTCACAATATTGATTTGGGAGTTAATTTGAAAATTGTACATAAACTCTAAATAGCTGTTTATTGTCCTGAATAAATGGTTTGATTAAGTAGCATTATCTGTAAAAGTGCAAACATGTATTTGTCTTCTTTTTTTCAGATTGTCTTTCAAGTTTTACAGAGTTAGAAGAATTAGAAGCTTCTGAACTGTATATGTGTAGTAATTGTAAAAAGAAACAACGTTCCACCAAGAAATTCTGGATTCGCAGGTTGCCAAATGTAAGAAAATTCAACAAGTTGTTAAAACAGTGTTTGCTGGTTTTTTTGTATTGCCCATATTTAATGTAAAGCTTCTTTAATTATCAGTAAACTGTATGCAGATGATCTCTATTCACTGATGTTGTATTGATAAAAAGAATATTTGTGGTATAGGTTTTCTATATGGGGGAAAAGTAAGAGATTTGATATTTTTTTAAATAGTTTTCCTCTGACTGGTAATAGGCAAACCTATGATGTCAACCAATGGCAGACATATTAAACATCTGACTCTGCAATTGGATGATAGGACTGAGGTCTGTTCTTAGTTTTGTACCTAATTTCCCATTTATTGTTAGAAATATTTCAATTATGGTTCAATGAATTTGAAGCCAAGGATAATTCTAATGTTATTTGGTGGTCATACAGTGTCAAGCTGCTGCAACACAATAAGGATCACCTCTGTTATAGTCTGCATCAAACTTGGTTTATCCACACCTTAAAAAATAGCATTACAGAATTAGCAAACTTGCATACAGGACATGAAGTTTGGTACCTATTTTATTTTTGATCTAAGGGGTTATTGAGGTTTTCCATTCCAAAACATGGACAACCATGTTTGCTTATATCAGTTTTTATGCCCCTGCCATAGCGGAGGGGGCATTAATTTTTACCCTTGTTCGTTTCCGGCTGTCCGTATGTCCTGAAATAATTTTTGTTCTCTTAACCTCAGATTGCCTCAAGCAAATGTTATCAAACTTGTACACAATGCTTATTACCACAAAACACAGATCAAGTATGAATTTTGGTATTGTCACTTTTACTGTTCTTGAGTTATGTCCCTTTATAATGCTATATGCAAAGGGGCGCATCATCTGTGTCCCATGGACACATTCCCCATTTATGTAACTCGCAACTCCTTAAAAACAGTTTTAAAGAATTTAACCAAACTAGCACAGATTTTTCCAAAGGACATGAAATTGTGCACCATCTATTTAAATTTATAATCTCAATCATTTTTAGGGTTTCTCAAACAAAAAAGTACAGCCTATTTCTGCTTATTTTATTTATAGACAACAGTTGATGCACATTTTCTCTTTATAATATTTAAATGGACTGCCCAGAAAAAACTGCAGTAAGATTGATTCGTGATGGGACATATCTGTAAATGATTTGATAACAAAAAAACTTCAATATAGAAATTAAGTACTATCTAAGAAAGAAATAGAATTACTAAGAAAATTGTTGAGTGAAATGCATAAAAAAAAAAGTATACAGATCAGTGATGAAACAATCAGCCGACATCTTTTTAGTCTGATTAACTGTGATATACAATGATAGGATTGATTTCTGTTTTACTTCATATTCTCCCATTTCATCATCTTGAAGTTCAGATTTTCTTATCTAAAAAACCATGAACAACAGCTTCTTTTCCACTGTAAAATTCAGGGATCTGCCTTCACAAGTTTTATATGAATATGATGTCTGGCCTTTGAATTTTTTTTGCATCATGAGTATTGTCTTGATAAGGCTACATCCACTTTTGTTGAAAATGGGGAAAGAGTGTCCTCTGGAGAAAAGTGCTTATCAGCTCTGGGTACTGCTCAACTTTATATATGTTGAGCATTATTTCTAGAGAAATTTTCTCTGTCACTCTTGATTGAACTTCAATTCAACTGTAGAACTAGATTAACTCAATAATTAGAAAGTGGCACCAAAAGAATTATATAAAGGTCTAAAACCGAATTACCATGTTATTGTGCATAGAAAAATAAAGAGTAATATTTTTTATTAAATAAGAAATGTTATTAGTGAAATACAGTGATAAAAGTAAACAGATCTATGATGAAATAAACAGCCGACATCTTTTTTGTCTGATTAACTGTGATATAAAATGATAGGACTGAGATCTGTTTTACTTTATGATTCATTCCATTCTACATCTCAAAGATTGTCTGATTTAATAAACATGGACAACAGCTTAATTATTGTGTTATCAGTGAAATACAGTAATAAAAGTAAACAGATCAGTGATGAAATAAACAGCCGACATCTTTTTTGTCTGATTAACTGTGATATAAAATGATAGGACTGAGATCTGTTTTACGTTATGATTCATTCCATTTTACATCTCAAAGATTGTCTGTTTTAATAAACATGGACAACAATTTTTTGACTCAATAATAAAGACTGAGAGTAGGTATTCTTGGGAGTACTAGAGGATTTGCCTTATGAGAGTAGGTATTCTTGGGAGTACTAGAGGATTTGCCTTATGAGAGTAGGTATTCTTGGGAGTACTAGAGGATTTGCCTTATGAGAGTAGGTATTCTTGGGAGTACTAGAGGATTTGCCTTATGAGAGTAGGTATTCTTGGGAGTACTAGAGGATTTGCCTTAATATGTTTTATCTGGATATGATGAGCCGCGCCTATGAAAAAGATCAGCATTACCTTTATCAAGATAAAATCATTGCATTACTTCTGTTGTACATGCTGGTCCTCTGCTTGTCACATTATCTTTGTGTTTCGAGTTTTGCTCTATATTCTGCTTATATCAATTTTGCGGCATCTCTATAAAGTTTTTGTAAGAGGGTTGTCAATATATTTCTCCCTGACATCCCAGCCCTACTTATCAGCAATCCTAATCAGCTTGTGCTATTCAATGAATTTTCTGTCCCTATTTGAAGAGGTTTCTAAAGACGTTTGTCAATAAAGGCTTTAACCTTCAATATATTTTCCAAACAAAGGGAATTTAAAACATATTGTTTACCGTTTCCTTTAAAATTGTACTTCTGTGTGGGTACTGTTGCACCAGTGATCATTTCAAAGGTTTGAGAAATTAACCTGAAGATTTATTTCAGAAACTTTTCCCATGTGTCCATCACTGTTGGCTTATCTTCAATACAACTGTAGAATTTGCTTTGGGGTTTAACTATACAATGAAAAAAGAGACACCAAAAGAATTAGGCCAACATTAAAAATATCTTTGTTTCCCCTCCCCCGACTGAGGTTGTCAGGGTATGGGTAGGTAGGTAGGCAAATTATTTTATTTTATTTCTTGATATGGTTTTTCTATATTGAATTTGTACAAAATTCAACAGGTAAAGCTCAAGTCAAGAAAAGTGGGGTATTCCATGTATTCAGTGTACACCCCAGTTTTCTGGTGTTAAAAACAGTATACAGGGACCTCCTTTTTTCCTATTCATTTTATAGTATGAAATCTACAAAAGCGCACATTCTACATGTGATAACAATGTTTAATGATAGCAAGTGTTTTATTAGTTAGAAATCAAGCTTATTTCAAGTCTAATTTGATGCATAACTCACAACAAAACAATTCCTTTGTTCACCAATTCATACTTTGATCATCAATTATGAGATGACAAAAAGATGTGTTAATCACGTAGGAATTAAAATTCAATGAATAAAAATTTTCAATAGAAGTGAACGTAATTCAGTTATGTTCAGTTACACCTGGATCATGCAGCTTGGTCAATTGATTCCTAAACAAAAGATGTGTATGTTTTTTCGAGTTCTAGAAAAAACAAGGCTTCACTTATTGATGTTTTGTTGTTCCTAGAATACTTTAAATATTTACAAATTCAACTGATGCAGTTAAACGTGCCCTTTTGTAAATTTCATGCCATAAATTGAAAAATGAAATCACATTTAAACTGATTTTTTACACCAGAAATCGGACGTTCTCTGAAAGCAGGAATACATGTATCCCACTTTTCCTGACTTGTGCCCAACCTGTTCGAAGACAAAGTAGATAGATTTCAAAGCACGATTCAGACCATTTTTACTCAAAGATGTTATCCTTTAAACAGGAACAGAGGTTAAAGACAAAGCAAATCAAGGTGCACTCAGTGGGTTGAAAGATGCTTCAGATTTTTTATTTTCAAAGATCACCCTTGCACACAACACAAATTGTGTGGCAAGGCATTATGTTTGTTTTCCTTGATTGCGAATCATATAGAGGTTCAATGCAAAAATGCCTTGACTTAAACCACTTGTTGACTACAGCATAGGAAAGGTATCACAAAAAACCAACTCTAGTTGACTACAGCATCGGAAAAATATCACCAAAAACCAACATAGCGAAAAAAAAAATTGGACAAGAATGGCCAATAAAATCTTTCGAGTCGCGTTGATTTTACCGGGTCGGTCGGGGGAGGGGAAACAAACAATATTTTATTTTTGGCCTTATATAAAGGTCTAAAAGTGATAACCCTTTTATTAAGCAAAGAAAAAAAAGGAATACTTTGATAAAATAAATATTTTAAGTTAAATACAGTTAAAAAAGTAAACAGATCAGTGATGAAACAAACAGCCGACATCTTTTTTGTCTGATTAACTGTGATATAAAATGATAGGACTGAGATCTGTTTTACTTCATAATTCATAATGAATTCCATTTCTCATCTTAAAGTACAGATTGTCTGATATAACTGCTTAATGTAACAATTACAACAACACTTAAAGTTCAGGTCAGGAAAATTTTTTATACCAATCATTGACCAAACAAGTCTTTACGAATACCTGGTAAAGACTATGATAAGTAAACAATATAAACTTTTTTATGGAAGATTAAATCTGTAACTCCATTAGTTTTCCTTTAAACTTTCATACCTTGCTCTGTGGTTGCTATATGGCAATCATATTGAAAATATGAACCTCCTGATTTCAACTTTTGGACTGATTTTAATTATTTCTTCGCTTTCCCATGCATGGAACTCAGTATTTTTTGTCATTGAATGCTATAGAGGGTACCTTGTTTGTGTCTTCTACCATATTTAAGGATTTTGACAGGTTACATCTGTGACAATTAACTTAAGAATTTAAAAATTTATATGGTTCTGAAGGCTGTTTTTCAAAACAGCACAAGTGCAATGCCGGTCCAGGAACAATATTAATCTTGCTTATTGTCTCTTTATGGTACACTTTATAATTTGTTTAAATGGTGTTTAATGGAAGTTGGTGATGGAAATGTTTCTATAGTAACAAATTAAAGATCAAATTCATATTAATATTTGAAAGTACATAGTTTTCTTATCACTGAGAAATGTTGCTGGATTTATGATGTTAACAAACTGCAGACATATTTAATCATCTGAAAAACAATGATATTTATTGATAGGACTGAGATCTGGCATTAATTATTGATGGGTCGTCATTTAATCTTCATTCTGATAGATTACTGGATTAATAAACTCTAGCATGTTTATATTGACTTTATTTAAGAAGATCTTAAATATTGTTCTCTTCAAAATACTTCAGCTTCTCAGAAAAGTTATGCTCATATGTAGAATATGCATTTATGATAGAATGTATCTGAATATGATTGAATTACAAAATCATTTTAATATTTATTGTCCCAAGTAAGATGATTTATTTATAAACATAGCCTGTTTACCCTGTTTCATTAGATTCATGAGTTTCCATATAGAAATTAGGTAGTATTGAAGAAAAGAATCACTCATTAACATGATTAAGAAAATTTTGAAGTAATGTGTAACAAAGTCAACAGATCAGTGATGAAATAAACAGCCGACATATTTTTGTCTGATTAACTGTGATATAAAATGATAGGACTGAGATCTATTTCATTTAAAAATTCATTCCACCCTTTAACCTAGTGTTTATCATTTTTCTTTTAACTCTATTCTAACTTTGCACAGAGATTGTAATTAAATTGAAGATGTGGACTTCTAGTTTTGAACTGATTTAATTATTTTTTTGGGGTTGTCATGTGTGGAACTCAGTCATTTTTGCCATTTAATGATGAAGTGGGAGCCTAGTTTATGTTGTCTCAACAACTACAATATTTATGCATTTTGATTGTTTGCACCTTTAATAATGACTAGAGAAAATTCTTGCACTTGAAAATTTTACAATCATTATGAGGCTGAAGGTTGTTTTGCAGCTCCAGCTTATTGTCTCTTTATGGTAGACATTTATAAATAGTATTTTAATAAATAAGATGAATAGAGTTGATCTATGAGAACTATTCATAAAAAGTTGGAAAATAATTTCTTTGGTCACTGAGAAATTTTGTTGGATCTATGATGTTAACAAACTGCAGACATATTTAATCATCTGAATAACAATGATATTTATTGATAGGACTGAGATCTAGCATTAATTATTGATGGGTGTTTATTTAATCTATTCTGACAGAATATTTTTGTCTCAGAAGGCAAGACATAGGTATCGCTTTTCTGGTGATGTTAATTCAACATCAAGTATTTTCATAAAATTCAGCTTCACATGCTTTGTATTTACTTTGTTTAACTGAGATGTTAATATTGAACAGTAACTGGCATAATTCATCCCTGTCTAGGGAACTAGCCATGAATAGGACATATTTGCTTCAGCATCTTATAAACTTCTTGTAAGGAAAATTGTAAAGTGAAATACAGTAAATAAAAGTAAAGAGATCAGTGATGAATCAAACAGCCGACATATTTTTGTCTGATTAACTGTGATATAAAATGATAGGACTGAGATCTGTTTACAAATTCATAATTTTCATAAATTTCTGCTTCAGTTGGTATTGTTTTCTTTGTTCTGTTTAAAAAAGTACATAATGTACAGAAATTTATCCCTTTCTAGGCAACTAGTCAGGAATAGGACATATTTGCTTCAGCATTCTAGTACTTAGCTCAATGGAGTTATAACTTCATAACAGAAATTTAAAAAAAAAATGATTGAACTGTTTGAAAAAACAACTTTTTATATTCATTGTTTAGTCTTGCATGAATGACATGTATAAAATAAAATTAGTAGCATTATACGAAGAGAACCAGAATATCTTGATAAGAAAATCTTGTAAAAAGTGTAATACAGAAAAAAGTAAATGGATCGGTGATGAATCAAACAGCCGACATCTTTTTTGTCTGATTGTGCGTGATATAAAATGATAGGACTGAGATCTGTTTTACAAATTCAATAATTTCCTCTTCAGTTGTTATTTTGTTTACTTTGTTATATTGGAAAAGTAAATGATGTACAGAAGTCAATCCTTGTCTAGGTAACTAGTATTAAGTCTTGAATGAATTTCATGTAGCAATAAACCAAAGTAGTATTATAGAAGAGAACCAGAAAGTAAACAGATCAGTGATGAATCAAACACCGACATATTTTTGTTTGATTAACTGTGATATAAAATGATAGGACTGAGATCTGTTTTACTTCATAATTCAATTTCATCATCTTATAAAAGGTTAGATTGTCTGATTTAATAAACATGGACAACAGCTTAATATATCTAAAGATTGCATCAACACTGAAGTTTATGTCAGGAATTTTTTTATACCAACCAAAGACCAAACAAATTGTGACTAAATTCCTACACTTGAGAATTTTCCAATCTGTTTGGTGCTGAAGGCTGTTCTTCAAGAGAGCACAGCTTAATCCTGGTCAATTCTTATTATTATACTTCATGTCAAAATGCCAGATTTTGATAGGTTAATAAGAGGGAGACAATTTACTCTATCCCATCGCAAATACTCTATTACCCTTCACGGAGACGCTTGCTCAAGTGTGCGCTTAAATAAATACGGATGATTGTTATGTACAAGACGACATAGTTTATTACTTTGAATTTGAAATTTAATAGACAGTTATAACAGAACATTCCGTATAATATATTAAATAACACATATCTGAGAGGGTGATAGAGCAGATTGTTACCCCTCAAAAAGACAATGTCAACCTTGGCTTTGCCTCAGTTGGCAATGTGTTCTCGGGGTAACAATCTGCTCTATCACTCTCTCAGGTATGTGTTATTTATATAATGTTGATCTTTTTTAATTAAATCTAGCTTATATTTGCTATATGGTTCATATTTTTTTTTTATGTGTGTAAACAGAGTTTGAATAAAGTTGATGAAGAAAACTATTTGTATAAACAAATCAAAGATCAAAATTCATATTCATATTTGAAAATATTTTTTATATAGTTTTTTAATCACTGAGAAATGTTGCTTGATCTATGATGTTAACCAACTGCAGACATATTTAATCATCTGAATAACTATGATATTTATTGATAGGACTGAGATCTAGCATAAGTCATTGATGGGTAGTAATTTAATCTTCATTCCGATAGAATACTGTAAAGTTTTTGTGATGGTTTTATTATTGCGAAAATTCTGATGGGACAGGTGTTGTAAAAGTAAAATCTTGAATTTAAAATCTTTGTGTCTTATTTGAATAAGGCATTCCCTGAAATCGTTAAAATTTGTCTTTTATTTTTATACAACCGCAAAAGTTAAAAAAAAATTTTTTATACGACCGCAAAAATTAAAAATTTTTTGGTCGTATATTGGTATCACGTTGTCGTCGTCGTCAGTGTCGTCCGAAGACAGATGGTTTCCGGATAATAACTTTAGTATAAGTAAATAGAAATCAATAAAATTTTAACACAAGGTTTATAACCACAAAAGGAAGGTTGGGATTGATTTTGGGGGTTATGGTCCCAAAGGTCTAGGAATTAGGGGCCATAAAAGGGGCCCAAATAAGCATTTTTGCAGCTTCCGACAATAACTTGTGTTTAAGTATGAATCTCTATGAAATTATACCACAAGTTTTCATACAACAAAGGGATGGTTATACGAGGTTTTGGCTCAAACCATTTAGCAATTAGGGGCAAAAAAGGGGGAAAAACAAGGGTTTTTATGGTTAAAGGACAATTTAGACAATTTAAAAGCAGTGTAAGGGAGGTAATCCAATCCATTTAAAGAATACTGTTGTATATATATATATATATATTTGATTACCTCCCTTACACTGCTTGTAAATTATGTATTAAGAAATGATGATTGTCTTGAGATGATTAGCTGTAAATTTATTTTTAGAAGTTGCTATTAATTGATATTAATTTTAACCATGACTGTATGTCATTTTATATTTTAATATTTTTATGATGTATTTAAATGAGTAGTTATGGTTGCAAACTCGATTAGAAATTTGAATTGAGATTATTTTTGGAATACGGGAAAGGCGAAGTTGAAAAAAATTGGGAAAATTGAATATAAATTCAAATCATATAGCCAGTTTTAAGTTCTTTGACTACACTTATTCTGTGTCAGAAACCTATTATGTGTCAAATATTTAATTACAATCCAAATTCAGACCTGTATCAAGCGCAAATAATGTGTCCATTTTGGCCGCAACTTTTCAGGGTTTGACATCTGCGGTCGTATCCAGCTGCGCTCAGCGAAGCAATTTATTGTACATTGTTCAACAATCGGAATAGTAAATGCAATTTAAAATTTCTAAATCAGTTTATTAAAACTTCCACAATTCTGTTGCCTTAATTTAAGAAAAACCTAAATATAATTCTCTTTAAAAGTCTTGTAGTGACAAGTAAACTCTTTAAAAGTCTTGTAGTGACAAGTAGAAAAATAAACGAAAGAAAATTCGTAGTATTATACAAGAGAACCGTAATGTTTCATTAAGAAAATTGTTAAGTAAAATATAAAGTTAAAAGAAAGTAAACAGATCAGTGATGAAATAAACAGCCGACATCTTTTTTTTGTCTGATTAACTGTGATATAAAATGATAGGACTGAGATCTGTTTTATTTCATTCCATTTCATCATCTTTAAGTGTCAGAACGTCTGATAATGATATGACGAAAAAACAGGAAAACAAATTGATTTTACAATTACAACAATACTGAAGTTCATTTCAGGAATTTTTCTTTCACAGATGATCAAACCAAACAAAGCCTACAGGGATGATTCCAGGTGTTTTCAAATGGGTCCCTTGACCATCAAATTGGGAATTTTTGTCCTAATTGGGAATTTTTTATGCATAAAATCTTAGACGAAATAACATTATTTTCCTGTTAAAACGGAAAATTAAGTTTCACCTGTACACTTATGTAATAAGTTGTAACATTTTGAATAATCCTGGACGGGCTTCTGATTATGATCGATATATATGATTACCAGATCGCTTGACAGTTATTGGATTGAGACCAGGGAACTTGTTACATGAAGATCATTCATTGCACATGATGGCGGCAGGTGCACTATCTTCTCTTAGCTATGGTAACCTAGGCCTTTTACATATATAACAGCTAACATAAACCATTGAAAAAAATCATCCATTGGGTATTTTTTTCAACAACAGGTCAATTGTCGAATTCAGAAAAGCAATTACAAAAGTTCAAGTGCTATTTTTGTGATTTTTGCTTGTTGTTTAGTATGTAGAAGTTTGCCGTAGCTTTACTTTAGGTATAAAGCTCAGAAACAGGAAATTAAAAAACTGAACCATTGCATTTTAATATTATTTCATTTTGGATCATCTTCACAACTTTTGAAACAAACGTTTGTCTTTTGAGAAAATAGAGCCTGACAAAATATAAATTAATTTCTTTTGCAAAAAAAGGTTTTCGTCATATCATATACCGGCTCTGCTGGGCAATCTGCTTTTACGAGATCAGCGCCCATTAAAATTTATTCATCAATGTTATATCTAAAATGAAATTTTGCTTTCTGCTGAGGTCTGCTTTAATGAGACCCATTTTGACAAAAAAGCATCTTGTTTATTGACCTGTTGGGCGATCTGCTTTTACAAGATCAAATACTCCATTGCATTTTCATCAATTAAATCCGGCTGCTAAAATCATTTATGACCACATGTTGACATAGTTAAATCGTTGTTAGTTAAACACGATCGTTGACATAAACCTTGATAAAAATTGTCATTGGTTACTTCAACAGTTTTCCTTTAGCATAATTCATAATTTGCACTGTATTTGAGACAATTTGAAGATGTCCACTTCTTACTTTGGACAGGTTTGAATAATTTCTCTGTTTTCTCATGAGTGGAACCCAGTCAAATTTAATATTGAATTTTATGTGGGAACTTTAATTTTGTCATCTGTCAGTAGCTACTATATTCAAAACTCTTACATGTAAATAATTGTTTTTTCATCACTGAGAAATCGATGCTGGATCTATGATGTTAACAAACTGCAGACATTTTTAATCATCTGAATAACTAGGATATTTGATGATAGGACTGACATCTAGTATTAGTTATTTAGTTATTAATGGGTAGTCATTCTTATAGAATACTGTTGATTTTGAAATTTTTGCGATGTTTTTATTATTGCGAAAATTGTGATGGTACAGGATTTAAAAATAAAAACATGAATTTGGAGAATTTTTATGTCTTATTTGGAAGCAGCATTTTCTGAAGTCACAATAGTTTGGTTTGTAATTTTGTACATTGTTCAGTAATGTTATTATATATGCACTCAGAAATGTTTAGTTTACACTACAGTATCTGTTTAATAAAACTTGCATAATTTAAGAAAACCTAACATAATTTTCTTTAAAAACCTTAAATGACCTGTAGAAATTTAAAAAAAAGCAAAGTAATGTAGTAGTATTTTACAAAAAGGACCAAAATCACTCATTAAGAAAATTGTTAAGTGAAATACAGTTATAAAAGTAAACAGATCAGTGATGAAATAAACAACCAACATATTTTTGTCTGATTAACTGTGATAAAAAATGATAGGACAGATCTGTTTATTTAATTCCATTTCATCATCTTAAAGTACAAAATGTCGGATATAGAAAAAACATGAACAACACTTTAATGAATGGAATACAACACTAAAGTTCTTTTCAGAAATGTTTTGTAAACTTGATGACAGATTGTCATATGTAACTCTGCTAGATCTATGATGTTAACCAACTGCAGACATATTTAATCATCTGAATATCTATGATATTTATTGATAGGACTGAGATCTAGCATTAGTTATTGATGGGTAGTCATATAATCTTTATTCTGACACATTATTAGTTGTATAAAAACTTACACAATTCTGCGGACTTAGTTTAAGAAGAACCTTGATATAGTTCTGTGTAAAGTAAGTCCTGCATGAATAACATGTATAAAAAATAAACAAAATAAAGATTATAGTATTAAACAAGAGAATCACGTATTCTTATTACTGAAATACAGTAAAAGAAAGTAAACAGATCAGTGATGAAATAATCAGCCGACATATTTTTGTCTGATCAACTGTGATTTAAAATGATAGGACTGAGATCTGTTCTTCATTCCATCTCATCATCTTAAAGATGAAGAATGTCTGATATAAAAAAAAAAACAACATGGACAACCGTTTAATGTAATAATTACAACAACACTTAAAGATCCGGTCGGGAACTTTTTTATACCAATATAGTAAAATAAACAAAATAAAAATTATAGTATTAAACCAAAGAATCTCTTATTGGGAAGATTGTTAAGTTAAATACAGTAAAAGAAAGTAAACAGATCAGTGATGAAATAAACAGCCGACATATTTTTGTCTGATTAACTGTGATATAAAATGATAGGACTGAGATCTGTTCTACTTCATTCCATTTCATCATCTTAAAGATGAAGAATGTCTGATATTAGAAAAATAACATGGACAACCATTTAATGTAATAATTACAACAACACTCAAATTTCAGGTCGGGAATTTTTGTATACCAATCATTTACCAAACAAGCATGTCAGAAAGCTTGTTTCAGTTTGTGTGATAGGTGTTGGTGTCATGTGTCTGTCTTTAGTTGGTTCAACCCACAGCTGTTCCTCAATGCCAATGCTCTTTCAAGTACCTTCAGTACTTTGTACTTGAGATTTTGTATTGAGATAATGAAAATTGCAAAACATTGATGTAAATAATGAGTGATGTTTCCTAGGAGTAAACAGATCAGTGATGAAATTATCAGCCGACATCCTTACTCATCTGATAAACTGTGATATCAAATGATAGGACTGAGATCTGTTCAATATTCTATTTGATATATGATATTTTTTCATGATCTTCACAGGGAATATAAGTCCATATTCCTTGTGAAGCTGAACAATTATATTATACATGTACTGGAGTGTCCTGATTTTTACACTATTTACATTTCCTACATGTATCTTCTGTTTTGATCACAGGGTATATGGCCCCAATCCCCTGACAAGGTAACCAATCAAATCGCATGATAATCTGGGATATCTCACTCCAGTGTGATATTGTTACTTATACCTGCAGCTGGGATATTATGATTATATGAGATTGATGCTCCCCATTTAGTTTAGTTCTGATTTTGAGTTCTAAGCAATCTTCAGAATAAACTTTTGTTTATAGCCGTAGGCCTGACACTGATTTTTGGAAAATTTTGTATAGATTAGTAATTTGACTTGTCTGGGCTGTTGGTCCGGTTGCCAAGCTTGAAGACTGCCTAAAAAATAAATTAATGAATCCTTTGTTGAAATTGATGAAAATTGTCACTGTTAGTAAACAAACAGATCTATGATGTTAACAAACTGCAGACATATTTAATCATCTGAATATCTATGATATTTATTGATAGGACTGAGATCTGTAATTATTTTACATGAATGTGATGAAAAGAATGTCTATTCGAAGCAATTGTGTATCCTTTTTGAAACTGCACTAACATTGTATTTTAGCCGTAGGCCCGATACTGATTTTTCACTGACCTGAAAAACAACAATCTAAATTCTGTTTAGATTGTGTAATTAATAGGCATACAGTTATATACTTGTCCATTTTTCCTTTATTCCATATCCTTTTGATATGGGCTACGGTAATGAAAGATGCAGTTTATTATGTTGTCACACATGGAACGACATTTGGTAAGGAGATCAATGATGAATAAAAAGCTGACATCCTTACTCATCTGATAAACTGTGATATCAAATGATAGGACTGAGATCTGTTTTACCTTTGTCATATAGCCACCAGCAGTGCGAGACCCTCATGGGTAGTGAAGGTCATTAAACACCTCACTACTCGACCATATAGCCAGACAAAAATATTGAATTTGTCAACAAGATCAACTATAAATATATTAAGCTCATTTTGGCATGTTAGGCATGTCTTAAATATGCGAAATGACAGCTGATGTAGCTTTATGAAATATATGTGGCATTATGTGTAAAGATAACTTACTTTGGGAAATAAAAGGTTTTTTTGAAGCACTGTAAACAAAGAAATGTGTGTGTTGGTTTTTGTCCATTCTTGAAAAATCGCAATAATAAATGCATGCAATAATTTTTGAATTTACAGAAATGTTGTTTCATTTACTTATTGTACATTATTTCTTTTCAGGTATTGTGTCTCCATATCAAAAGATTCCGATGGCAGTCCTATTTCAGGGTTAAGCTTGATACATTTGTGGAGTTCCCTCTGAAAGATTTAAACATGAACAAATATGTATTAAACAATCTAGTAAGTAATTAGATGTTCCACCATTATTTAGGGCATATCTGCGAAAATCATTTCCTCACTGGAAAATGATAGAATTCAATGTTTGAAAATTGATTAAAGCCAACAAATGCCACTTGTATGCTAGATAACAATTTAACCTCTGTATAATACAAATGAAAATCTATAAGTAAAATGTAATTGAATCAAACTATTGGGATTTATAATGGTAGACATTATGAATGTATGAAGAAATGAAGGTTATCCTGATAACTTAATAAAAGTATGGAGGATAAAGATGGAAACAAAATAATCATGATGAAATCTTGTATCGCTGACTTTTAAACATGCATTTTACAGATTGGTTTCAGTGGTTTCTTTTTCTGAACAGATTTTTATGCCCCACCTAGGGGCATTATGTTTTTCGGTCTGCGTCTGTTCATTCATTTGTCCGTCTGTTTGTCCGTCCATCCGTCTGTCCCACTTCAGGTTAAAATTTTTGGTCAAGGTAGTTTTTGATGAAATTGAAGTCCAATCAACTTGAAACTTAGTACACATTTTCTCTATGATATGATCTTTCTTATTTTAATGCCAAATTAGAGTTTTGACCCCAATTTCACTGTCCACTTAACATAGAAAATGCTAGTGTGAGTTGAGCATCCATGTACTATGGACACATTCTTGTTATGTTCTTGTATTTCCACTGATTCATATTGAAAATTAGGGGAGGATTGAAAATTGTATTAATTTTTTTTAATCACACTACAAGCATGTGGCTGTTGAAAATCAGCAAGCTCAGAAGTGGTTGTTTTTGTCTGTGAAAGACTTAAGTGTTTACGGCAGGTCTTTAGTAGTCTCTGTTTAGGAATGAATTTACTTATCTGGACTTGATATAGACCTCCCCATGTGATATATCCACTTAGCCAGGCAGAGCTCTGACATAAACAAGTCAGAATTAGGTGACTCGTTAAAGTCAGAATAGTTGATGTCATGAGTTACCTCCCATCATTTTTAAACAAAAACTGACTTCTACAAGTCAGATGAAATATGCAATTTTTCCTCAAAACAAAAATTAAAAAAAATTTGACTTCTACAAGTCAGAAATATACCTAAAATGTTAATCTTTTTGGGCCATGCACCCATATTTAAAAGTTGAACATCCACTCGACAATGTTAAAAATGCCTTCCACAAACACTTTTTATCAACAAAAAATATGAATAAGACCCTAAAAAAATGGAATCATATCAAATTAACCATTTTATGTAAGTATGTATTTTTAATAAATTGTAAAAAAGATTCTGTATAAACAATGGATTTACTTGAAAACCAGCATGAAAAGATAGATTTTGGTATTGTTATGCATCTTACAAATATTCATGGTAACTTACTGAAAAGGTTTGCTACAAATCTTAAAATACTGAAACTTCACAATCCACTGAACATAATCTGACCTGAATAAGACACATTCTGACTTTATAAAGTCTAAAAATGCTGTTACTCCTTTAAAAAATGCATAATCTGACTTGCACATGTCTTGACAATTCTAACTTGTTTATGTCAGAGCTCTGACTGTTGGCTATTGTTGAAGATAATATTGAACTTTTTAATTTCTTTTATGATTACTTTTATTTCTGTAACTGTCTGTCTCATAAATAGTGTGGATTCATTGTTATTCGTGGGATATAATTTTTCCTGGGAATAGTTTAACCACAAATTTAAAATGTTCAATGAATACAAAAATAGGGAGATATGGTATGATTGGCAATGAGACTACTATCCACCGGTGTTCATTTAAAGTGGATAGAAGTACACATTTTCTGAAGGCTTGTATACAATATACAGACTTATCAATCCTCGAAAATTGGTATCCATGAAAATAAATGAATCCACAGTGAACAATATCTCAGGCTTCTCACTAAGGATTTTTTAAGGCGAGTCCAGGGACTCGTCAATTTTGGTCATGGCAAGTCCAACATTGAGAAGATAAAATTTTATTGCTATATAGTTCATTATTCCAGTCACCATGAGAAAAATAGAGCAAGAAAATGACATCAAATTTAGATTATTTTTGAATTTTTGTGATAAAATGATGATACATGCTGTCAGTTTATACAATCTTGATGCATCTTTGGACTCGCCAATTTTTGAAAATGATGAGTCCAAACAGATTTCCATGAGTCCAGGACTCGTGGACTTGCTTTAGTGAGAACCCTGTAATAATCTACGTTTTTTTAATGACATGTTAATTTTGTTTCATTTTAGCATGAGACAAGAGGGAGTGGAAAGGGAGCAGCCAATGAATATGATTTAGCAGCAGCAATTGTTCATCATGGTTCTGGGTATGTTAAATTATGATGTTGATACCTTATCAGGTCACAAAATTAAAACAAAAAATCACTTTCCTTTCTGAAGGCTCAACTTTTTAATATAATTTGACACCTGATAAGGCCACACAGAAAAGAAAAGAATCAGTTTTTCGAAAACCAAATTCTCAAGTGTTAGTACCTATTTAGTTCATACAAAAACAATTTAATTTAATACAATGGATTCAGGAGCCTGCATATGTTATTATTTGTCATTTTAGGGCTGGATCTGGTCACTATACAGCATATGCACAGCATGATGGTAAATATTGAATCTTAATATCTTGGAAATACTTTTTAAAGATAATAATAGCATATTATTCAAAAGCATTACTAATAAATATATAATAGAATCGGTGATATATAGAGCATACATTTTCGTATTGTTACATCTACAAAAAGAATAAAATTGCACAACTTGATAATTAGGGCTATTCCATAAAAAAAAATATGGGGGTTGGAAGGCACTTATTTTTATGGCTGTCACCTGTACAGTTGCATTTTACTTCTCATATATAACCACACAATTCGAACTTTGTGACACACACCCACCCATACAAAATTATTCAAGTGCCATCCAACCCTCCATATATTTTTTTCTGGAATTATTGGGCCAAATTAATTTTTGCTGAGCCAATTCAGTTTTTCTATTCATAGTAAGATGTATGATTGGCATTGCTTTTCTTTATTATCATGATAGGTTTTTTTTTTGAAGAGAGAGTTCAAATACAAAGATAAATGAAAAGATATTTTGAAAAAAGAAAACAAGTGGCTCGGATATTGAGATATAAATGACTATCACATATTTTGTGATTATACTATATTCTGTTTAGCACACTGTAATGACATAAATTCCTATACAACTAGAAACACAAATTGCTTTCCAAGTTTGCAAAATGATAGAAATACGAGATATTTGTCTTTTTAGTCAATTCCTTGCCATTTATATTTTTAGGCCAGTGGTTTAATTTCAATGACAGTACAGTAACAATGTGTGAAGAACAGACAGTAGCTAGATGTAAAGCTTACATATTGTTTTATATACGACGAGAGTTTAAAATTCCTGATTACTTCAATGGAACCTCGCACAGATGAAATTTGTGACCTTCATGTAAAATGTGTATGATTGAGTAAAAAGTCCAAGGTGTTGGGTGTCCTGCTGGAAAGAAGTCATTGTCATTGATTGAAAGAGAAAAAAAAAAGAAAAGATAATAGAGTCAACACTGAATTTGTAGTGAATAAACAAAAAGAATTCTTGAATGAATTTGTCATGATAATATTGATTGAACCTCCTCTGTTCACAAATTTATTGATATGTGGATACAAATAATGTATGAACAGACAAATACAAAAATATACTAGTCGTACTACCATTTTTTTTATTAATGACTTAATAATCCTTTAGTCTTGTCAATGGGCATTTAAAAGAAATGTACCTTTTTTGTTTCTTTTTTTTTTTTTAGACAGAAATGAAAAAAAAAATGTAGTTTATTTGCCATTCAGGAAATTTTAAATATCTGTGTAATTTGAGATGTTGTTTTGGAATTATGGTTTATAATATTTAATTAATTTATTGCAAGCTTGTAAGTGCTTTTCCCTGTCATTAAGAGTTGTGTAATAGGAGGAAGATTAGAGAAAAATTCCAACGTGTTGTTTATTTGATTTTATGTAATACTAATGGAAATACAGTTCTAAAACTCAACTTGCACAAAACAAGTGTAAAACATTTAAAAATAAAAATCCTTTTAAAATCTCAGGAAACTGCAAAGAACAGATGGAGTCATCATTTCATTTCTTTGATTCAAGTTGTATATTTCTACTGTTCTTTAAATTGAAAATGCTGTGAGGATTTATATGAAAGTACAAACATTTTTTAATTAAAGGGAGCCCACCTCGATTGGTATGCTGAGTGGTTAACATCCGTTTTAATAGCCTAGGAACTAAACTTTTAGCTTCTACTGCAATCATTGAATTTGTACACGATAAATGCTTAAAGTATTCTCTGTTCAAACATTCAGTTTAAGAGGTAACTTGTGTAAATATAATATATATAGTTGATCCTGCAAGTGACCTTTACTATATGAATACCGGTGTACAATTAAACTTCTGCAATATTTATAGAATTATCAAAATTTGTCTAGAAAACTATCCAGCAACCAAGAGCTATGCTGATATCGGAGAAAAAAAAAAGGACAAATTTTTACCCTTAACCATGAAGAATTGATTGAATGGTAAAAACAGAAATGAGATGTGCGTAAAACATTTCAAAACATACAAATGGTTTAAATATTTATTTATTGTTTCCAAGAAGAAAAAACCTTGAGCAAAGCATTTCATGTTCAATATTATGCCACATACATGGATGATGGATATATTATATTTTCCCTATCTGCAACTTTTCCAGATTTATTTGGTAAAAATTTATAATTTATTCAGATTTTTTTTAGACATTAACAATATCAGTGATATAGAGTTTGGAAGTAGAAACAGATGTGTGCCAATTTGAAATTTCTAAGTGGTTTGTTATATAAAACTTGTTGAATTATGAAAAACAGTTCATTTTAGTTTTGTTGATCTGTGGAAAAAAAAAAAAAATGTCTGAAATTTTGTTGTGCTTGTGTTGAAATCTAGATGTGAAAAATGATAGCTTTCTTTTACCTGACACATCTACTTTGTGAAGATACATGCAAGTTTGAAATTTTTTTAAATGAAAACAGCAAAAAATTGTAAGAATCATCAGATTTGATATTTATTTTAAAACCAAAAAAAAAAAAAAACATCTGTTATAAGAGATAATATTCAATACTTGTTTTTGTTTTATTGTTTTCATAGGACACACTTGAAAGGCTTAAAAACTGAACAAACATAGACCACAAAAAATCTGATTTATTTTGTAAAAATTATATATCTAGTCTTTGTTCAGTCACACATGAAAGTTTACACACAAATAAGTCAAGTCCTGTGTTAACATACGTTCATTTGAAATACAAATATTATGTAGGTTTTTACATCTCGATATTAACCTGCAAAAATTTTGTTAAAACTTATTGTGTTGAAAAGCATGAATTTTCTCTGAAAAATGTTTTAGTAGTACTTAAAATTTAGGGAATTTTTTTTTGACAACTGTTTATATGTGATTTTTGAGTGTGATAAAAGTTTGGAAGTATTTTTCTTGTAAATATGAATGTATTTGATAAATGTACATTTTTCCATTGTTTGTTTCATTGGCTTTCAAAGCAAGCATTGATCATCTCTCTGTTGTGTATGCTTTGAATTTCTAATGGAAAGGGTCTTTCGACTCTGCAAGTTTTGATCGCCAGTTTCTGTATCTGTTTTGTATTAGACTCAGTTTTTTAAAGGAAATGATGTAATTAAACCAGTTCAGTATTAAATGTATGTTAGAATTTATTTTACATCATTATATATGCAATACAACACAATCAATATTTTCTAAACTTGAACTAACTTAAATATGGAATTCTTTAGTGATGAAGTACATTTATTTTTAAATGTTGAAACTTTTAAGATTTACTTCATTAATTGAACTTTCTGAAAAAATTTGCAGTAGCAGTTGTCATTCTTCATTTTCATTAACTGAACTTTCTGAAAAAATTTGCAGTAGCAGTGTTCATTTTTCATTGGTTGCTAGTTCATGCAAGCATGTAGTCGATGAGAGAATGCCATAACCACTATGTGCTGGTCACTGTATGACTGTAGCTGTAATCATTGTTCTGTTGTAGAGAATAATGTACAAATGAGGAGGTTATGTGGCAATGTTTTTGTCAATAAAATCATTAACTGCCAGTCTTTACTTTTATCTTTATTACTTTTTAGTCCATATGTATTTTTTTTTTTGCTAGTTACAAAACCTGAACCAAATCCAAGATTTGAAATAGGTGTATTTGAATACAAGACTAGATTTAAGCTACATGAACAAACAAGAACTCCCTCTCCAAATAAAAAGAAAAAAAGAACAACTAAAAAAACCAATATATACAACAATAAAAGACTAATTCAAATGGATTGATGTTTAAGTCTTATGTAATCAATAAAGAGCTATGAATAAAAGAAAAGTGTGGGATATATGTCGATGTGGACATTCATTCTTCTGTAAGAGATGGGTGTTTACATTATATCAAGCTCTAAATTGTCTTGTCAATGATAGCTCTGAATAAATTTTAACAGAAACAAATAATGAAAAAAACAATGTAACGTGGCAAATACTGAAAGGTTCTGGACTTGTTGCAGGCATATGCAAATGTGGATGGGTAAAATAAGGTTGTCTTGTCTTCAACTATTGCAAGACACGAGGATGCAAATCTGCTTGTGGCAATGACGGTGTACACCATTTATATAAAGTTTTATATATTCCAGAAGGTAGCAGACCTGGATACTTTATATCTTATATATTGATGACTTGTGTTACAAAGTGTCAACCTGCAATATGTCTTGTCCTTAAAATTATTTACATGGTTCAGGGACTATTTAAAAAAAAAACCTCCTTTTTATGCCCCCGCCGTAGCGGAAGGGGCATTAAGTTTTACCTATGTCCGTCTGTACGTCCATAGTCCCGAAATTGGTTTCTGTTCTGTAACTTTAGTTTGCCTCAACCAAATGTTATGAAACTTGTACACAATGCTTATTACCACAAAACACAGATCCAGTTTGAATTTGGGTGGTGTCACTTTTACCTTTCTAGAGTTATGCCCCTTTACAAATGGAAATATTGCTGAATTTTTCATTTCCGTTCTCAAACTTAAGTTTGCCTCAACCAGATGTTATGAAACTTATACACAAAGCTTATTACCACAAAACACAGATCAAGTTTGAATTTTAGTGGCATCACTTTTACCTTTCTAGAGTTATGCCCCTTTACAAATGGAAAAATTGCTGAATTTTTCATTTCTGTTCTCTTAAGTTTGCCTCAACCAAATGTTATGAATCTTATACACAATGCTTATAACTACAAAATACAGATCAAGTTTGAATTTGGGTAGCGTCACTTTTACCGTTCTTGAATTATGTCCCTATATGAAGTTATATGCAAGCAGGGGCATCATCTATGTCCCATGGACACATTCCCCATTTATTTTGTATTTAGAATCAAACCTGGTTTACATGTGTCTCTGGTAGGGGTTACTTGACCTTGACCTCATTTGTTGGATCAGGGATCTAAGTTTCAGATTTATTGGCAATAGGTCAATTATATGTGGTATATGGAATGATTGTAAGGTATAGACGTTCGTAGGGTGCATCTTACCTTCACCTCAATTTCATGGTTCATTTATCAATGTGAAGTCTTCATGGTTGGGTCCATTTCTCAGATACTGTAAACAATAGATCAACTGTATTTGATGTATGGAAATGATTGCAAGATGTACGTTTTGTGTATTCCCTTTTTGCAGGGCTCATCTGACCTTTACCTCATTTTCATGGAACTTTGGTAATGTAATATGTCAACTTTATTTGGTGTATGGAATTATTGCAAGGCAAACGTGTCTTGTCTGGCAGGATTCATCTGACCTTGACCTCTTTTTCATGGTTCATTGGTGTACCTTAATTTTATGCCATAAGGATGTTTCTCAGAAGCAAATTATGTATTGAAGTGCTCAGTTACTGAATGCAAGGTCAAAGTACTTAACCTGCTGATAAGAAATCATGCTGAACAGCACTCAATATCAGTTGCCGTACTTCACAATTTCTTAGCAAAGTCTTATAAAATGCACCATACCCAGAACTAAAGACTGCCTAATGAAGGTATGTGAATTATGATTAATCGTCAGCTTTAAATGAAAAAAAAACGCAGACCAGATTGATCTTAACATGGTTATTTAAAAGAAGATTTAAATAAAAAAATGACCTGACCTTGACATCATTTCATGGTTCAGTGAACAATATTAAGTTTTCATGATTACCTGTAGGTCTGTTTCTCCGATATAATTAATAGGTCAACTATATTGGATGTATAGAGTGATTGTAAGTGTACAGTTGTGTTCATGTGATCATAACCTTATTTTCATGGTTTATTTGTCAACGTTGAATATTGATGATTAGGTCCATTTCCTTCTTTGAACTATATTGATTGCAAGGTGTACATGTCCATCTGACCTTGACCTTATTTTCATGGTTCATTGCTTAATGCTAAGTTTTCACAATTGGGTCTGTTTCTCAGATCCTCCAAGGAATAGGTCAACTTATTTGATATATAGAATGAGGTCATTTAACAGGGTTTACCTATCCTTGACCTCATTTTTGTGGTTAAGTTTTTATACGACGGCAAAAATAAAAAATTGTTTGGTCGTATATTGGTATCACATCGTCGTCGTCGTCGTCCGTCATCGTCAGCGTCGTCCGAAGACAGATGGTTTCCAGATAATAACTTTAGTATAAGTTAATAGAAATCAATAAAATTTTAACACAAGGTTTATAACCACTAAAGGAAGTTTGGGATTGATTTGAGGGGTAATGGTCCCAACTGTTTAGGAATAAGGGGCCAAAAAAGGGGCCCAAATAAGCATTTTTTGTAGTTTCCAGACAATAACTTGTGTGTAATTGTATGGATCTTTCTGAAATTGTACCATAAGGTTCCATACCAAAAAAGGAAGGTTGGGATAGATTTTGGGGGTCAAAGCCCTCACTGTTTAGGAATTAGGGGCCAAAAAGGGGCCAAAAACAATACTTTTCTTTATTTCTTATTTCTTGACCAATTTCAACGGGGTTTTATTCTTGAATTCTTAGGATTCTTTTATATGCTGAATCTAACAGTGTATTAAGTTTTTGGATTTTGGACCCCGTTTTTAAATTGGTCCACATTATGGTCCAAAGGGTCTTAAATTAAACTTAGTTTGATTTTAACAAAAATTGAATTCTTAGGATTCTTTTATATGCTGAATCTAACAGTGTATTAAGTTTTTGGATTTTGGACCCCGTTTTTAAATTGGTCCACATTATGGTCCAAAGGGTCTTAAATTAAACTTTGATTGATTTCATCAAAAATTGAATTGTAGGGGTTCTTTGATATGCCGAATCTAACCGTGTATTTAGATTTTTAATTTTTGGTCCCGTTCTCAAATTGGTCTACATTATGGTCCAAAGGGTCTTAAATTAAACTTAGTTTGATTTTAACAAAAATTGAATTCTGTGGGTTCTTTGTTATGCTGAATCTAAACATGTATTTAGATTTTTATTGGCCCAGTTTTCAAGTTGGTCCAAATCGGGGTCCAAAATTAAACTTTGTTTGATTTCAACAAAAATTGAATATATGGGGTTCTTTGATATGCTGAATCTAACCAATTATTAAGTTTTTGGATTTTGGTCTCTGTTTTTAAATTGGTCCACATTGAGATCCAAAGGGTCCAAAATTAAACTTTGTTTGATTTCATCAAAAATTGAATTATTGGGGTTCTTTGATATGCTGAATATAACCGTGTATTTAGATTTTTGATTTTTGGTCCCGTTTTCAAATTGGTCTACATTATGGTCCAAAGGGTCCTAAATTAAACTTTGTTTGATTTCAACAAAAATTGAATTCTTGGGGTTCTTTGATATGCTGAATCTTAACATGTATTTAGGTTTTTTTATTATGGGCTCAATTTTCAAGTTGGTCTAAATCAGGGTCCAAAATTAAACTTTGTTTGATTTCAACAAAAATTGAATTCTTGGGGTTCTTTGATATGCTGAATCTTAACATGTATTTAGCTTTTTGATTATGGGCCCAGTTTTCAAGTTGGTCTAAATCAGGGTCCAAAATTAAACTTTGTTTGATTTCAACAAAAATTGAATTTATGGGGTTCTTTGATATGCTGAATCTAACTATGTATTTAGATTTTTGATTTTTTGGGCCCGTTATCAAATTGGTCCACATTGAGGTCAAAAGGGTCCAAAATTAAACTTTGTTTGATTTCAACAAAAATTGAATTCTTGGGGTTCTTTGATATGCTGAATCTTAACATGTATTTAGCTTTTTGATTATGGGCCCAGTTTTCAAGTTGGTCTAAATCAGGGTCCAAAATTAAACTTTGTTTAATTTCAACAAAAATTGAATTCTTGGGGTTCTTTGAAATGCTGAATCTAACTTGTATTTAGATTTTGGATATTTGACCATAATAGGTAAATGTCCAATTTAAAATTTTTAAGTTCTTAGATCACATTCATTGTGTGTCAGAAACCTATGCTGTGTCGAATATTTAATCACAATCCAAATTCAGAGCTGCATCAAGCTTGAATGTTGTGTCCATATTTGCCCAAACTGTTCAGGGTTCGACCTCTGCGGTCGTATCAAGCTGCACCCTGCGGAGCATTTTATTTGTAATTATGTTTGTTTCTCAGGTAGTTTAAGTAATAGGTCAACTATATTGGATAAATATCTATCAGATCTTTACCTTATATTCATGTATCATAGATAATGTTAAGTTTCTGTATAAGTCTTGTAAAAACTTACGTTTAACCCCGGGGGTCTTTTATAGCCGACTATACCGTATGGGTTTTTCTCATTGTTGCAGGCCGTACAGTTGCCTATAATTGCTTAAATCCATTTTATTTGAACTTTGGTGGATAGTTGTCTCATTGGCAATCATACCACATCTTCTTATTTTTATATTTTAACATATTTAGGGAACTACCATTTGATTTTTATGGGGGGCTAGGATGAAAAATTTTGTCCTGCCTGCCTTTTTATTTAGTTGTAATCTCTGTCCTGCCTTTTTATTTTTCACTCTATTCGGTCCTGCCTTTTATTTTAAAGTTTATCCTGACTTTTTTTTACCTTAATTGTCATCCTGACTTTTTTTTTTTTTGCAAGTGTCCCATCCTGCCTTTTTTTTTTACTCAAAACTCCTGTCCTGCCTATTTTTTTCAAATTTCATCCTAGCCACCCCATAAAAATCAAATGGTAGCTCCCTTAATCATAATCAGTTACTCAGGAAAAACATTTCAGCATGGACACATTTGTTATCAATTCTCTAGAGTTACAAAATATTTACATATAGTTTCAGAGGTGAACATTTTTTTAAAATTGGCCAATCCCAATCAAGAACACTTGGCAGCCATGCTTTTAATTGAACATCTTATTTTGAAAGGCACCTTCTATACATTATTCTGGTCAAGTTTAGTTAAATTGGCCCAAGTAGTGTCAAGATGATGATGAAAATGATTTTCTAAAGTGCTACAATAGGAAAAACTCACTAAGGGTTCATACGAAGGGTTCTCATGAACCCTATGTCTCACCTTCAATTGCTGCTGTCAGCATAAAAGTAAAAGTTGATCGCCAAAAAGTACCCTAATTAATTAATTAATCAGTAAAATTCAGGAATTTTATTTAAAAATCAACTTTTTTTCATCTACTTCTTGATCCTGAAGAAGCTTATTTCCAACTTTCCTTCCATTAAAGTTCAACAAATTTATAGATGTTGAAAAAATGTCCAAGACTAATGATATGTCATGTTTGCTATAAGATCAACATTACATGAGGCTTGCAAACAGTCTTCAAATCAACAATCATCTGAAGTAACATAACATTTTGATTGCAGTAATAAGAGAAGCTTTTTGAAAAATGGCCAATCAGAATCAAAGACTTTCTCTGATGGCCATGTTTTTTCATCTACTTAAACATAGTTTATAGAGAAGACCTTCCTTGCAAAATTCATTTAAGATTGGCAAAGTGGTTTTAGAGAAGAAAGCAAAATTTTAATGGTCTAAAGTCAGGGGCCAAGTGATGGCAATAGCTCACATTACCCCGTGGGTGAGATAATGAAGGTAAAAACAAAGACAAATGCTGAACTGTTTCCTGTCTACACACCAAAAATTAAACAAAGAAGCAAAAACAAGATTTTTTTTATTCAGAAAAAAGTCTTTGTAATGAAGCAACAGAAATTACATTTTACATTTATAGATTTGGAATACATTTATGAAACAATTTAAAGAAATACTTTTGTTTAAATTCTAACATACTTTTGAAAGTTATGCCTAATAAAAGTTGAATTATATATTTTAAAATCCATTAGCATAATTCTACATGGAAATACATACTGAAAACACTAATACATAAGTTGTACTGGAAAATTCGTTTCCATTAAGGGCAGATTAAGACAACTCATTCATTCACAAAACATCTTTACAATTTAAAATGAGAAGGTTGTAGGTAATTATCTGCATGTGGATTATTAGGCACTGTTTACAAAAAGAAAGACTACAAACAGATATTTCTTACAAAATAAGATACGATAAAATGTAAGTTCTTGTAAGAGAACATTTGTTTAAAAAGAGCACACTATAGAAATCTGCAAATATGATTATTTCTTAATCACTAGAAATAGGAGGGAAAAAAATCAACAACAAAGAAAATCAGAGAAGAAATATATTTTCTAGTTTAAATCTCATTCTAAAGAAAATTTAAATGTAGTAAGGAAAATAGTGTATCTATATATACAGAAACAGCAATTTAAAGAATAAATAGAAGATTATCAGAAATTTGAAACTTTAAACTTACTGCTTGAAAATATAACATGTTTACATAATTTACTTCACACATATTTTTTTTTCTCTTTACATGGTCTAAATGAAAAGAATAATAATTGCTAATTTTCCTGCCAGAATAGATAATTTGACACAGAAGACATAGGAAAAGGCTTCAAAGAATAAAAGATCTTTAAAGGCTTCGAAAAAATTCAGAAACACAAAAAAATCTCTTTTTTTAAAACTTACTGTAGAACTGAATTATTTGTTAATACATATCTCAGAATATTAAACTTACACATGATATTACAAGTATATTTTCAAATTATAGCTTTTGATAAACACTTGAAAACATTATTGTATGGTCTTCCTGACCAAAATAATATATACTTGTAATAATGAAACATAAACATCCTTCTTTCAGTATTATAAAAGTTTATTCAACAGAAAATTAATATGCTTTTTTTTCAATAGCATACCTTTATTTAAGAAACACTTCAGTTAAGAACATTAAACAAATTCATATAAAAACTTCCATTTTACATCAAAGAAGTTTCAATCTTAAATATAACCCCACTTCGTTATGCAGGGGTATCTTCAGAAATATAAGCGTATATTAGAATGCCATATTTATCTGCCAAGTCTGATATGGTGTACTCATCAATATTACTTTAAAAAAAACATTTTTATTTATGTAAATTAAAGCAAGCTTCATAATATCAATCTTTTAGCTGTAAGTTATTAATAAATATGTTAATTACATGTAATATAAAATGAAACCCTTATATTAAACATATTATATAAAAAAAACATTTATACAATTCATTTAAGTTTGTTATATATTGTCATGTTATTATTTTTTTCCCTCAGAAAATGGTACAAACCTGTCATTGTATTGGAAAAGAATGCTGGGAATTTAAAGGGTCAAATAGCCAATAAAATACAACCAAAGAAAACATTACTAGAAGCCATTTTATTTTCTCTTTACTATACTAGGGTCTGTCCCTGTTTAAACATATTTCCCTATATAGTTACTACAAAACTCTATATGTATCAACCATTTTTATTTGCAAATGTCAATTTAACTAACATTTTACCAAGTGGTATTTACAAAATTGTAAGGTATTTGAAAAGGGTGGGGGAATGTAAAGACATTATACATTACATTTGATCAAGTTTAATCTCAACATTAACTTCAGAGTAGCCATCCAATTTTGTACTATTGAAAAAATTCAACTAGAAAAAATTGACAAAAATCACTTAAATTTTCAGATTATTAATTTGACATTTTATAGAGTCAAATTTTTTGCCACAGGACTTACTTATCATGGGACTGGACTGTACTGCTAGAAGGAAATGCTTTTCGTGTGAACATTTTTATAGGATTCAGTACACATTCTAATCTAAGAATCTTGCATTTCTTTAGGAGACTCAAAAAAAAAAAAAAAAAATGACCATCTATAAATGCAGATTCTCAATAAAGATAGGTCCTGTATTTTATTTAAAATTTCCAGGTTTAAGTGTTTTAATGCTAAAGTAAGATTTTTTAAAATGTAAACAAAAAGTACACACACTTCAATTATTCCTTATTCCAATTGGTAATCCTGGATTAATTAATAGTTATATATTATTTTAATTATCTGCGTGCTTTTTTTTTAATATAAAAAATTTGTTCCATATATTCATATTTTTCACTGCATGATTTTTTTTTATCAATTCTATAACAAAATCTTTGGAGAACACATCAACACCTCTCTAGCTCTGTGTGTAGACATTATGTTTGAAAGACTCTCAGTATATAACGAATACAATGGGCTATAACATACAGAACACATTATTATACAGTCATACAACTTTCAATTTGGAAAATACATATTTTACCAATTGTCTTTTTGAAATGGACACACATACTTGAAGGTACAACTTAGAAGAACTAGTACATGCATATTTAGTTAGGGCTAAACAAATTAACAATATAATACAACATACTTTTACCAAACAAGTATTTGGTTGATTAAATTAATGCCTTTCTTATTTCAATGTACATAAAGTTTTAATGAAAATTTCCCCCAAATGTACTGACAGCCTAATTTTGAGATTTTTTTGTTTTCCGACCAATCTGCAATACCAGTACAACATAATTATAAAAATAGATCTTTAAGGATGTTTGCTCCTCTTGTTTTTAAATTTTTGTCAGATACCGTATAGCGGGTTATTTTCATGGGTGTTTATTTTCGCTATTTTGGCGGATAAAGGAAAATCGCGAAAATAAATTGCGCTAAAATTTATGCATAGGTATGATACTTTCTAATAGCTGGAGCTAAACGATGTATTTTTCCGTTCGTGGTCAATAACGATTTATGTTAGTTTAACAACATAAATGCCAAAGGGCATTAACCGTAGTATTACATATATTTTATAAAATGGCTAATAGGTGTTAATAAGTTTATTAGTGTCAAATAATATAAGTGTAAGGTACTCTGTCAGATAGTTACCCTTATCAATTAGTGTCAAATTATATTTAAGAGTTGCAAGTCACTCTTGGTTATTTTAATACTAATTAGTACATCAAAGGTCCGATCAATTTAGTAACTAATCAACCGTAATATTTACCAGAAATGTGTACACCTGTATTTTATTGATAAACTGTATCAATATATAATCAATAAATAAGGCGCCATACAGGCAAAACAATCATTTAACAATAACAATAGACACTTGTTTGTCAATTTTACAACTTTTAGATACAACCATTTCAGTATCCGCCAAAATATTTAATTGGAATTTAAGAATCCACCAAAATAAAACCGCCAAAATTTTTCGATACTTTGTTGCCCTAAATCGCAAATTTTACACCATGAAAAAACCCGCTATACGGTATTCGAATCCTCATGTTTTATCCATGTAGTGCCAATAAATATTTTGCTCGCTAACCCCTACTTTTCTTTTCGTAATTTGATTACATATAGTTCAAAAAGCCATATTTAAAAATCTTATAAAATCCTTGTTATTTTTTCGTAGTTTTTGAAAGAAAAAAGGTGCCAATGTTAAATGTATGAAAAATCTAGAGAGAATCATTTCCCGCCAATTTTTCAATGGCTTATATCTTGAAAACAAGGTCACAGACCCTTCATTTTTTTCTGCTTTTTTTGTTCCATTATTTATAAACTATCAATTTATAACAATCTTTAAAAAGGTTGTTATTTTGAAACAGAGTAGCGAACATCCTTAAGTCTGAAAAACCAGAGCAGGAATCATAATTTTACAAGAGCAGATTTCGAAAATAACAATTATTTCATAACCAATTTTATGGTGAATAAGAATAAACATATCAACATTTTAAAGACTGACTGCAGCAACAAGCAGAAGAAGAGAATGAACAGACTTACACCACATCTTCCTATATCTATTAATTCTCAATGGGTAAATTAACTTAAGACTGATCTTCTTTGATAGGTTGTTAAACAATGTTTATTTTGTACAAGGGAGTTTCTTTAATATCCAGTGATAAATATTTCATATATATCTAGCTACAAGGAACACTTACCCAAATTAAAATAAAACTTTTGAAGATAGATACTTTTTTGCTATATCTTAATACATTTTACATTATTTACATGGAACAAATGTTCATGCTAGATCATGTAGTGCAATTTTTTAAATTGAATACAAATGACAGCCAATCTGTCATTTACCAGATAGCATCATGTTTAAAAATTACTTTAACATAAATACATAGCTACATTGTAATTAAAACTGAAAGATGACTACCTATGCCCCTTATGAGATGTGTTGCATTTCTTTTGCTACTTTTTCAACTGAAGATGATATTTCTTTTACAATAAAGCAATGAATCATTAAAACACAGGGAACTTACAATATATAATGTGACTTTAAAAGAGAATAAAGACTTTTTTGTGAAAAAGAGCCACTGATTTTTCATTCAAGTGGGATATCTGATAACCTTACAAAGATTATACACGCTTTAAAATATTTGGAGAAAAACATTGACCCTACATATTTGTAAAGGGTAACATGGAACCCTGTGTCTAGCCTGTCAGTGTAAAAGTGTAATGTTTTCTGCCATAAAGGCAGTCAATTTAAAAAAAAAATTGAGAAAAAAATTGAGAACAAAAATCAAAAACTTTTTTTAGATGCTATTTCTTGATCATGAAAAAGCTTGTCAAAGTTTTTAGTAACATCACATGCATGTTGTACAACATTATTGATGTCTAAATTAAACCCCAGACTATACGTAAATGTTAAACATAAAAAAAAATCCAGCTGTCAGTAAAATATGAAAAAAAAATGTTATCTCTTAATCATAGAAAGCTTCTGTCCAAGTTTCAGAAGTTTGACAAAGTTCTTTGTGCTTAGAAAAACTTTGACCCCACACCATCTAAATGTTAAATCAAAATTGAGCTATATAAGATATTTGTTGATCATGATGAAGTATTTATGTCCAAGTTCTATTTAATTCCTTAAAAGTCTGATAAAATTTTTACTCAGACCTTAGACTATTAAAGTGTTAACAATGCTCAATGGAATGTAGGATCGCTGTCTAGCTACTGCAATTTTTGTTCTCAGGAAAAACAAAAATGATCAAAAAGGCAGTATTTTTTACAGATCAGCAAAGTTGTACAAAGCTTAAACTAGATGCTTAGCCTCAAACTAGTATTAATGATATTTAAAACAACTTTTTTTTAAATAAACATACAATACCTACTTGTATCACATATGTGGTTATCAATGTTCTATTACCTTAGATGCTATATATTCTTGCATGTAAATTCTTAGCAACAAGTCTCAAGGTCACATATAACATGTATAACAGACGGATTGTTTATTAAAGAATATACAAAATCCTTTATGAAATTCTTCATTCATAAAAAAATACAATAACAAAAACCATATGCTTAAAAAGCTATTAAACTGATAGTAAATAGCAATATAAAACTTTTTAAAATAGTTCCCTAAGTCAATAAGATTTCAACCAATAATTCATCAAACTTCTGCAAAATCTTCCTTCTCTTATTGAACTCAATCTGTATCATTAATGGACTATCTAACTTCAGGGTTGAAACTAAAGAGCTTTACAGGGCTTTAACCTCCAAATTTAGCATCCACTTCAGATGGTCTTTAAAACTATTCAGCAAGGCCTATAACTTCTACTTCTGTTAAAAATCCCTGAAAATATAAACATTTAACAATAATGAAATTGATTAATTTCAAATTCCCTAGTAAGTGATATTATGACTCATGTTTTTTTTCTAGAATTAGAAATTAACCTGTACTTAGTGTTTCAAGATTAGAAATTGATCTGTCAAAAGTGTTTTAAAATCTGAGATTGACCTTGACCTATCAAAAATGCTTTAAATTTAGAAATTGACCTGTAAAAATGCTTTAAGATTAGAATTTGACCTGAAAAAATGCTTTAAAATTAGAATTTGACGGTCAAAAATGCTTTAAAATTAGTTTACATTGTCAAATGCTGTATAAATATCACTAGAGTCCGTCAAAATGACTAATAAGTTTAGTAGCACCACAAAGGGAGTTAATTCTGTTCTTATTCAAAATAGTAGTTTCCTATATAACATCAGGTGAGAGTTGATTAAGATGTTATGCATCATAAGGAGTGATATTTTCCTATATAACATCAGGTGAGAGTTGATTAAGATGTTATGCATCATAAGGAGTGATATTTTCCTATATAACATCTGGTGAGAGTTGATTAAGATGTTATGCATCATAAGGAGTGTTTTTTTCCTATATAACATCAGGTGAGAGTTGATTTAGATGTTATGCATCATAAGGAGTGATATTTTCCTATATAACATCAGGTGAGAGTTGATTAAGATGTTATGCATCATAAGGAGTGATATTTTCCTATATAACATCAGGTGAGAGTTGATTAAGATGTTATGCATCATAAGGAGTGTTTTTTTCCTATATAACATCAGGTGAGAGTTGATTTAGATGTTATGCATCATAAGGAGTGTTATTTTCCTATATAACATAAGGTGAGAGTTGATTAAGATGTTATGCATTTATTTTCCTATATAACATCAGGTGAGAGTTGATTTAGATGTTATGCATCATAAGGAGTGATATTTTCCTATATAACATCAGGTGAGAGTTGATTAAGATGTTATGCATCATAAGGAGTGTTATAAGTTAGAAATATGATAAGATGACTGTTTTGCAGGTGATTCTGACAGGTTAAGGATGTTTGTAGTACCACCATAAATGTTAATTAAGCATCACACTGTGTACAGTATTTCTATTTGACATTCTTCTTAAATAAGTCAAGACAGATTTCGGTGGAGGAATTTCTACAGAAGAGTAAATGTGCCAATTATCTAGCAAGCAAGTTAGCAGAAACACTTTTCATGTTACGATAGATGGAAAATTTCAAATATTCCTCAGTCGAGCATGTTAAAATCAATTTACTTGAGTATTCAAGCATAAAATTTTGACTTCAGTACTTGTTGCCATCTCTAATCTAATGGAATCCCCCTAAAAAAGACAAATGTTGATCCCCTCCCAATGAAGATATGGTACAACCTTTAAAAATATGATCTGTAAAACACTTATAAGTGCTGCCAAGTTTGGGTCTTGTATCCAATCTTCATTTTCATCAAACATTATACCATGCTTGGTCAGAATCATTTTGAACATCAAGATCATTGAGAACAGATCAAAGACAAAACATGACATATGAGATTAAAGCTATTATACTGTAGAAGCCATGTTAAGAGTTTCAATTTTACATCCAATCTTCATTGTTGCAATGGGAAGAAAATCTGAGTTTTTAAAGCCATAGAGATACTAATTGATAGTAGAAACAATGCAATATCTATGAAACTATGATGTAAGTGAAGGGAATGTCATGCAGAAATAAGCTAACATGCATGCTATCAAAAAAAATAAATATCAGATAATAAATAATGAACTTTAATTTGTGCAATGCAGTCTAAGACTATTCCATTTAACTATGACTAATTTCCAGCAAGGCATTCTGAAATAACTTCTATTTATGCCTGCTTTTGAAATTCATTTTTAATAGAAATCTATAAAGTTATATATCAATCTCCCATCTATGACTGCATTCTTTAATGTTATGTTTAAATGGAAAAGCCGTCAGATTTTCTATAATAATTCCAGACAGAAGCAGAGATGGCATGATGTCTTTCATGATAATTTGCTAAACAATCACTCTAAGTTTGTGGCATGGAATGTTTTCAGATGTGATGCTAAAAAATTACAGGAAAACATTTAAATTAAAGCATAGAAGGGCAATTAAAATTTCTTGGATTCTGTTTTTAAGAGTTCACATCATAATGAATATGTGTATTAAGTTTTAATTTGATGTGACCCCAATTAATGGTAAATCTACTCTAAATAAAATCTTAAACCTGATACCGTCAAACAGACTGGATATAATTATATCCCTACTCCCTGCAATCTTAGACTGTGTATAAAAATCAGCAAGAAATTATTCACAATATTGTTATTTTCCCTAAAAATCAAATTTTATTAAAAGGGGTATATGTCAAGAAGACAGCAACCCAACACAAAAAAAAATTTAAAAATCTAGCCTTCTAGTGTTCTGTACTCAAGAATTAAGAAAATAATACAAAAAGTCAGCACATGCAGCTAATATTATGCTGAGTAAAAATATTTCTAACATAAAATTAAGAAATGCAAAAGTTTATAAAGCAACTAAGTAAACTTGATAATACATGCAAGATTATACCTTAAATTCTCCAAGCAAAGAAGAATTTTCTTCACTTTTCTACAACAGTCAGTTATACTAATGAGTTAAATGCTATAGCCATTACAAAAAGCAAAAAAAGTAATATGCTAATGTAAAGACTAAAATTCTTAGTATCTTAATACATACTAAGACTTAAATTGTTTCTTCAACAAGAAAAGTTAGCATACTTTTATCTATTATATATTTGAAACAAGATTGTTTTGAAAAATCTAGCCTGGATCATCAGCAGTATATTTTGTTTTAAAATAAAAAATAATTCTAAGAGCTTGTAAGTATGCCTCATCTACTCAATGGAAAAATCAAAACAGGAATTTGATGGACTATTATTTCATTGTAAATTTAGGGGAAAAGAATATCACCTAACCAATATTTCTTAAACTTTCAAAATCAATCAAGCACAAATAAGACACCTAGCTTCAGTCTTCCTGCAGGGTTTCATAGCAACAGTATATACTGAACAAACAAAGGCAGGAATTAGGCATAAAGAATCAATCAAAGGAAGGTAGGAAGGAAGGAACAAGCAATTGAACAAATGAATGAATGAATGAACTTCTACTCTTTAATTTTACTATTGTCAAAAAATTAATTATGCTTGATAAGATTGTAAATGGTGTAATATATACATGAGAGGATATATTCTAAAACATTTTTTTAAAAAGCATTTATCATCACTAAGTTTCCAAAAATGATGTAGAAATGCAACTTTTATTACTGATTGATCAGTTTTAGAGAAGAGTAGAAGTTACTGAATGAATGATTAGAATGAACCAGCGATAGATATAATGAATGAACACTATTTACAACTCAACTAAATAAAGTGAAAACAAAGTGGGATGAACTAAGTACATACAGCTATAAAGATCAAAATTATTACAGAACTGAAAGGTACTAAATGGGAACCTGGCCGAGTTACCCATACACATTATTCAAAACACAGATCTGGTAACTTACTGTTTCGTCAGCATTTGTAGCAGTCACTTTCACTTTAAACAATGACTGTTCCATCGTCTTATCCAACTTATGTGATCCCTCTGTAAATAAAGAAGCACATCTAAAACAAATATCCCTTAATTTTAAATAATCTCATTTCCATACAAGTTTAATAAAGAAAATTAATAATCTTTAAATCCAAAGGAAGGACTGATGATACAGCTTCTTTTGCAGAAAACAGCTTCTTTTGCAGAAAGATGAAGGAAAATTATTCTGAAACTTTTACTGTGAGTTCATGTGAAAAGATTTGGATTTTTGACTGTTTGGACAGTAATCATAAAAGAGTGTACATCCTGAAATGTCTCACCTGCCTTACTGATCATGATTGAATTTATGTTCAGTCTTTAAGATAAGGGTTTTACTTCAAGTATCTCATAAACTAAACATCATCAATGATCTTTATAAAAGAGTTCAAGGTGAGATGAACCCAGCAAAACTGACATGTACCCTTTACAATCATTTTGTACACCAACTATAGTTTCATACACCAAATATAGTTGACCTATCTGAGAAACAGACCTAACCAGGAAATCATGTTGATATCATTCCACTAACTGTAAGATGACTTTTATTGTTTATGGTATCTGAGAAACAGACCTAACCACAAAAACTTAACCATGATTACTGATCCATGAAACGAAGTTAAGGTTTGGAGGTGATCCCTGTTTTACAGACATATAGACCTTGCAAGGATCCCATATACCAAATTTGCTTATCATATTACTCATAAGTGAGAAATTCAGGTGATACAAAAGTAAACAGCTTTTATAAGCTATTGCTGAACAATGAAAATAAGGTCAAGGACAATGGACAATAAGGTATGATGTATCCAGGTCGTCCACCTTCTGAAATATAAAGCTTCATACAAATGGTTTACATCTTCGATTAGCATTCCAAAGTCTTGCATTCTATAGGTGAGACAATAAAGAAGCTCTAAACAATAATCTATTATATAATTATATTGGAGATAGTTCCTTAAACATTTCTGCAAAATCAGAACATACAAGATCAATGAAATAGTGTGCAAATGAACTGACAAGTTTTGGTGATCAATGTGGAAAACTGAATTCCTTAAGTTTTTTACCTTTATTACAAATTGTACATCCACATTAATCTTAATTATTCAACTATCAAGGCTATAATTTACTTTCTATGAAATGGAGCAAGAAAATATTTGTTGGAATGCCAAAGTATGGTGGGGATGCTCAAATGCAATGTCTGAGCTAAAGAATAATGGTTAGCACCTTTGCTATAACGCACATGTCCACTTAAATGCATTGTTCTCCGATAGAAGGAGATATTTAACTGCATTATGACTTTTACTTTTGACCGTCTCATTAACAATAATGTACCCGGAAGAAGCAAATTTTGTCCAGATTTTAATGAATTTAAATTGAACAAATTTAGCCTAAACAATTTCGTCTGTAATTTACAATGTGATTGAGAAGTCTATTTGTAAGTTCAAATTTGCTTGTGGCAGTTTAAGTGCATAAACAATTTAGAACTCATTTTGCAGATTGAAAAAACAAGAATCAGAAAAATTTTGATCAAATCTCTGCATAGAGAGAGCTAGTATTCTAGGCAATACATGAGACATCTAAACGAACAAACCAGAGGTTAAACATCTGACATTTCAGGTTCAATATTGTTTATCATCCCTTATATAACTTTACCTTTAATTGTGCAATGCATTCTAAGACTATTCCATTTAACTATGACTAATTTCCAGCGAAGCATTCTGAAATAACTTCTATTTATGCCTGCTTTTGAAATTCATTTTAATAGAAATCTATAAAGTTATATATCAATCTCCCATCTATGACTGCATTCTTTAATGTTATGTTTAAATGGAAAAGCCGTCAGATTTTCTATAATAATTCCAACAGACAGAAGCAGAGATGGCATGATGTCTTTCATGATAATTTGCTAAACAATCACTCTAAGTTTGTGGCATGGAATGTTTTCAGATGTGATGCTAAAAATTACAGGAAAACATTTAAATTAAAGCATAGAAGTGCAATTAAAATTTCTTGGATTCAGTTTTAAAGAGTTCACATCATAATGAATATGTGTATTAAGTTTCAATTTGATGTGACCCTAATTAATGGTAAATCTACTCTAAATAAAATCTTAAACCTGATAACGTCAAACAGACTGGATATAATTATATCCCTACTCCCTGCAATCTTAGACTGTGTATAAAAATCAGCAAGAAATTATTCACAATATTGTTATTTTCCCTAAAAATCAAATTTTATTAAAGGGGTATATGTCAAGAAGACAGCAACCCAACACAAAAAAAATTTAAAAATCTAGCCTTCTAGTGTTCTGTACTCAAAAAATTAAGAAAATAATACAAAAAGTCAGCACATGCAGCTAATATTATGCTGAGCAAAAATATTTCTAACATAAAATTAAGAAATGCAAAAGTTTATAAAGCAACTAAGTAAACTTGATAATACATGCAAGATTATACCTTAAATTCTCCAAGCAAAGAAGAATTTTCTTCACTTTTCTACAACAGTCAGTTATACTAATGAGTTAAATGCTATAGCCATTACAAAAAGCAAAAAAAGTAATATGCTAATGTAAAGACTAAAATTCTTAGTATCTTAATACATACTAAGACTTAAATTGTTTCTTCAACAAGAAAAGTTAGCATACTTTTATCTATTATATATTTGAAACAAGATTGTTTTGAAAAATCTAGCCTGGATCATCAGCAGTATATTTTGTTTTAAAATAAAAAATAATTCTAAGAGCTTGCAAGTATGCCTCATCTACTCAATGGAAAAATCAAAACAGGAATTTGATGGACTATTATTTCATTGTAAATTTAGGGGAAAAGAATATCACCTAACCAATATTTCTTAAACTTTCAAAATCAATCAAGCACAAATAAGACACCTAGCTTCAGTCTTCCTGCAGGGTTTCATAGCAACAGTATATACTGAACAAACAAAGGCAGGAAGTAGGCATAAAGAATCAATCAAAGGAAGGTAGGAAGGAAGGAACAAGCAATTGAACAAATGAATGAATGAATGAACTTCTACTCTTTAATTTTACTATTGTCAAAAAATTAATTATGCTTGATAAGATTGTAAATGGTGTAATATATACATGAGAGGATATATTCTAAAACATTTTTTTAAAAAGCATTTATCATCACTAAGTTTCCAAAAATGATGTAGAAATGCAACTTTTATTACTGATTGATCAGTTTTAGAGAAGAGTAGAAGTTACTGAATGAATGATTAGAATGAACCAGCGATAGATATAATGAATGAACACTATTTACAACTCAACTAAATAAAGTGAAAACAAAGTGGGATGAACTAAGTACATACAGCTATAAAGATCAAAATTATTACAGAACTGAAAGGTACTAAATGGGAACCTGGCCGAGTTACCCATACACATTATTCAAAACACAGATCTGGTAACTTACTGTTTCGTCAGCATTTGTAGCAGTCACTTTCACTTTAAACAATGACTGTTCCATCGTCTTATCCAACTTACGTGATCCCTCTGTAAATAAAGAAGCACATCTAAAACAAATATCCCTTAATTTTAAATAATCTCATTTCCATACAAGTTTAATAAAGAAAATTAATAATCTTTAAATCCAAAGGAAGGACTGATGATAAAGCTTCTTTTGCAGAAAGATGAAGGAAAATTATTCTGAAACTTTTACTGTGAGTTCATGTGAAAAGATTTGGATTTTTGACTGTTTGGGCAGTAATCATAAAAGAGTGTACACCCTGAAATGTCTCACCTGCCTTACTGATCATGATTGAATTTATGTTGAGTCTTTAAGATAAAGGTTTTACTTCAAGTATCTCATAAACTAAACATCATCAATGATCTATATAAAAGAGTTCAAGGTGAGATGAACCCAGCAAAACTGACATGTACCCTTTACAATCATTTTGTACACCAACTATAGTTTCATACACCAAATATAGTTGACCTATCTGAGAAACAGACCTAACCAGGAAATCATGTTGATATCATTCCACTAACTGTAAGATGACTTTTATTGTTTATGGTATCTGAGAAACAGACCTAACCACAAAAACTTAACCATGATTACTGATCCATGAAACGAAGTTAAGGTTTGAGGTGATCCCTGTTTTACAGACAAATAGACCTTGCAAGGATCCCATATACCAAATTTGCTTATCATATTACTCATAAGTGAGAAATTCAGGTGATACAAAAGTAAACAGCTTTTATAAGCTATTGCTGAACAATGAAAATAAGGTCAAGGACAATGGACAATAAGGTATGATGTATCCAGGTCGTCCACCTTCTGAAATATAAAGCTTCATACAAATGGTTTACATCTTCGATTAGCATTCCAAAGTCTTGCATTCTATAGGTGAGACAATAAAGAAGCTCTAAACAATAATCTATTATATAATTATATTGGAGATAGTTCCTTAAACATTTCTGCAAAATCAGAACATACAAGATCAATGAAATAGTGTGCAAATGAACTGACAAGTTTTGGTGATCAATGTGGAAAACTGAATTCCTTAAGTTTTTTACCTTTATTACAAATTGTACATCCACATTAATCTTAATTATTCAACTATCAAGGCTATAATTTACTTTCTATGAAATGGAGCAAGAAAATATTTGTTGGAATGCCAAAGTATGGTGGGGATGCTCAAATGCAATGTTTGAGCTAAAGAATAATGGTTAGCACTGTTGCTATAACGCACATGTCCACTTAAATGCATTTTCTCTGATAGAAGGAGATATTTAACTGCATTATGACTTTTACTTTTGACCGTCTCATTAACAATAATGTACCTGGAAGAAGCAAATTTTGTCCAGATTTTAATGAATTTAAATTGAACAAATTTAGCCTAAACAATTTCGTCTGTAATTTACAATGTGATTGAGAAGTCTATTTGTAAGTTCAAATTTGCTTGTGGCAGTTTAAGTGCATAAACAATTTAGAACTCATTTTGCAGATTGAAAAAACAAGAATCAGAAAAATTTTGATCAAATCTCTGCATAGAGAGAGCTAGTATTCTAGGCAATACATGAGACATCTAAACGAACAAACCAGAGGTTAAACATCTGACATTTCAGGTTCAATATTGTTTATCATCCCATATATAACTTTACCTTTAATCCTAAATGGTCGAACAAGTGGTTGTAAATCCCAGATTTCAGGTACAGTGAGTGATGCTTCTTTTTTACTAACAATAGCAGTTGTTCCATAGTCTACATTAAATACTTCTATTGTAAAATCTCTCCTGTCGGCTATTATCCATGATCTGGAAAAGAAATTTGGCAAATACACTTTCATGTAAAAATGTTAGTCTGGATTTATAAACAAACATTAAGAGACATAATGTATGGACAGCTATAGGTAAAAATGCAGTTTCTCATACAGTATTTTAGTATGAACAAGCGGTCAATTTTTGTCTGTTCTTTCAATTTTCCTTATATGCACTTACTATTTACCAATTCCTGCCAGTAAATTGTACAATTCTCTTCTCCACTGATCAAGAATCAATACAATTTTTGTCAAATCAATTTTAAGTTATTGTATATCCAAGAAAACATTGATTGAGCCTTTTTTTTTTAAAACAAAGTCCTCCATGTGTAAAAAGTTTCTGGAAAGACTGGAAAATGTAAAGACCTCCTACTATCCTAGGCAAGGCATAAAATATCAAAACCATCCTTTAAGCCCCCTATATCATAAACATACCTATACCATTCATCATCCACCTTTGCAGTACATCTCCCTAAACCTTTTGTGAAACCTATTCTACTCTCAGGCTGTTGTAACAGCTCCATAATGTTTTCCAGATCTTCTAGTGACGAATCCTACAAAAACCAACATAATTGATTTAACACCTGGCTCAATAAAAATTAATTCAGACCATACATTCAGACTGTTCAATTGTGATGCAGTGAAATACACTGTATACTTTTTTTAATTTTTTTTTTTTCCGGTGATATATTGCTTACTGGGTCTTCAATGCTCCTCAACAAGGCAGCGACTCTTTTCACAAAAAATCTTATGATTTTTAATAATAAAAAAAAATTGATCGTAAGTTATACTAAAATGTGTATGACTTACAAGTATTTTTACTCTGAAGATTTTTTGTGAAAAGAGCCGCAGGTCTGTTGTACAAAATTACAAGCCTGGTATCTTTGATGAGTTTTTTTATATGTCTTTCATCAGATAATATTTCCATTGATTTGCCCTGATGATCATCACTATTGTGTAATTTGCAAATCTTTTAATAATTATATGCAAGAAATAAAGAAACTGCCATTGCTTGGATTTACCATCATGGCTTCTAGCATACCTGTGTAACACAACGACAAAAAGTGATTAGAGCCATCCCAAATGGTCCCACTAAGAAAAGTTTTCTTTGTGTGTTTGGAATTTTGGTGAAGTTTTGTCTTGGAACATCAGTTGTATTTACTATTTTGTTTCTTTTGTCTTTTTGTCTTTTTGTTAGTTGTTTTTTGTACTTTGTGCTGATCTGAAGAGCGAAGTCATTTCCAACTGATGTTTACAGTTTGTTCTTAGGTAGTGCTGTTACACCACTGTCCAAGGTAAAGGTTGAGCATCACAAACATGTTTTACGTAACCACATTCTTTGTGTGCCTGTGTTAAGTTAGGAACCTGTATTTCAAAGGTTGTCGTTGGTTGCTGTTTTACGTAACCACATTCTTTGTGTGCCTGTGTTAAGTTAGGAACCTGTATTTCAAAGGTTGTCGTTGGTTGCTGTTTTACGTAACCACATTCTTTGTGTGCCTGTGTAAAGTCAGGAACCTGTATTTCAAAGGTTGTCATTGGTTGCTGTCCTTCATATTTGTTTTCTTTTCCTTGTTTTAGCATAAATTAGGACCTTAGTTTTCTTGTTTGAATTGTTTCACATTTTGATATTCCCAGACCTTTTTTAGCTTTGATATAGGTCATGGGTTTCGCTCATTGTTGAAAACCATGCAGTGACCTATAATTGCTTATATCCTTGTCCTTTGGTCTCCGCTGGATAGCTGTCCCATTGGCAATCATACCACATCTCCTTATTTTGATTATTGATGATGCCTATACCTTTTAGTGCCTTCCAGAGGTTTCTTACTAATATTTCTACCTATAATGTCTACAACAATATTTCTAAGTATAATGTCCATCATCATATTTCTACTTATTCTACTTATAATGTCCACAATAATATTTCTACGTATAAAGTCCATAATAATATTTCTAAGTATAATGTCCAGAATAATGTCCATAATAATAATTCTATTTTAATGTCCATAATACTATTTTTAAGTATGATGTCCATCATAACATTTCTATGTATATTTTATCAATGTCTGTCCATCATAATATTTCCATACAATTTTTACAATATGACCTCATGCACATTTATCCCACTATTTACATTCTACCAAAAGATTTTGTTTAAGGAGAAAACAGATGTTCAATAACAATTCCTAAAAATCCAAAAATTGTCATTACTTACATTTGCATCCGTAATAACCTGTCCCCAGAAAGTCTTCTCATCAAACACTGAAGTGATATACAATATAATTTCTTCATACGGTTTGAACACAATGTCTCGAACACGAGTTCCCAACTTGTTCATAACTAGCTTGTATGTAACCATTAAATTTCGGAATGACTTTCCTACTGAACCAGTTGAACCTGAAGACTTCAATGAATCCATACTTTCTGCACCTGAAGTAAAATGTGAAAGAAGATATAAGGGGGAGGTAATGCAGAGTGCACAATGCAACAGTGCCTGAAGATAATCTTATGCCCGACTGGTTTCTTACTGAACCTTCTTCAGAGACATGATGATGTGGTATTTGTCTGAGGCTCCTTTGACAGTTTTCTGGCTATCATCTGTTCCAGATAACATATCTGGTGTATACAGTTATCTGTTCTGGATAAATATGTTATCCATTTGAAGAAATTATCCTTATTGGATCATTTCTCTGTTGTTATAGGTCAATGATTATCCTGTGGATAAAATCATCCAAATACGGATATTAAGTTATCTGGTTATCTGGTGAAATTTTTTTGTTTTGTTTAAATAAAGAGTTCATGACAAAAGTCTCTAACTAGTAGTAATTATTATCTTTAACCAAATTTCAAATGTCAAGGCCATTAAGACCACTCATGCTTTTGAAAAAAATTATAGGAAAATAAATACAGATAAAAGGATTCTACTTCTAGTAGGACTTTATGTACTTGAACCTTAAACAACTTACCTTTCATTTGTTTATTTTCCCTGGGATTATTTCTGCGTGTGTTTTGATCTAAACTGACACATCTAGACCCACCAGCACCTAAAATTAGTAAAATATCTTAAATATACTTACACTGACCAAGCATCATACACATCATCCTTTCCACAACTAAGGATGCTTGCTTCTTGCATTTTCCTTATATTCTGCAACACCTCTGGCTTTTTTCATAGGCAATGCATGAAAAACCCATTTTGCTTGTAACCCCCAATAATTTGAATACACCTTATAACAAGCATATGTTTTCATAAGACACCATACCCTGCTAACATTATCAAATTTCAGTGGACTGTGAAATAATGTTCATAACACAAATTTTGTATTTATTTTAAAAAGTTCCCATCATTATGAACATGTGTGAACATGTTTCAGGTTGATATGACCACAGCTTACAAGCATAGATTTTTTTTATAGTGTGCAATAAATTTATTTAAAGCACTCTTGACATATGGTGGTTGATAGCTTGATTTATTAGACAGATTTACTGTTGTTGGAGATACTATGTTCACCTTTTCTATGTCTTTTGGTTTTGGGGTCATTGGGTTTCTGTCTCAATGCCCTATATCACATTTACTTGTATTCATTCCTACTTTTTAGGAACTATGTAAGCCACATATCAGACCTACAAGATCAATACAACTTCAGTTCCTCAATATGATTGTGATATTTCTTGGCATTATATTTTACCATTGTCTATACACTAATTTTCCCCCCTTCCAATTCAATCATATTTCTATACATAAAATGATATAACATAGATAAAAATTACCAGTTCTGACAGATATACTCAAATTTAAAGTTTCAGTAGTATTGCTTCTTTTATTAGGATCATTTTCATATATCTGTACCCAGAGTAATCTCCCCTTGTATGTTTCCTGATGAGTTTGCAGTATGGCATTATCTGCTGTTTTTTGATCCAGGAAGTAAACAACTGCTGCAGTTCTTATGTAAAATGAAAAAATACAATTTTACTTAACATTTAAAATATTATTCCATATTAACCAAATCACATAAAATTATGATATTGTGATTTTTCTTGTATTATGACAATTTTATTTCAGTCATTTTACCCTTACCTGTGACAATCACATCAATCTGTCTATGGCAAAACAATCTTGTAAGTGTTGTCAATCCCCCTCCCATTTCCAACTCCATGAAGAAACTATAAAACTGTATGTACTTGATCAAGTCTATCAAAATCTAACTGAATTCATTAAATTTCACACCATGAAATTATCTTTGTTATGGCTAAGACATATCTTGTCAATAATATTTTTATACTGATGAAATCATACATTTACCAGTCAATTTTTCTTTGTGCTAGCCATGACCAAGTTATAGCAAGTTTATGATAGTATCAAATACAATTTCTGTATATGTCAATAGTCCTTGAGAACAGCATAGCCCATTAACACCATGTCTTGATTCATTTACTCAAACTGGTTGATTATGTTTGTTTAATAAATAACTATGGTTACATGGGTTATTTCAATATGTCTGAAACAGTAACAATGTTACAAGGATTTTTTGCACATAATTTCTAGTGGTTATATATCAATTGAAAAAAAGAAATTGTTAGGATTAACATTAAGAATGTCAATTATTTTACAATGATCCATTTACCTTTTTTTTAAATAATTTTTCCCATACTTCCTTGAATTTTTACTAGGGTCAGTTTGATGAATAGTGTGAAAAATATGCTCTCAGAATATGAGAACAACTGTCAATGTATAAAATTTGTAGCAAGCACTAGAATTATGTACAGTTCGATAACTTTTCTACACGCAGATAAGCTCTGAATTTCCTTGTATTTAAAAATAATGAATTGTTTATGCTTTTGTTGAAAACAAAATCATATGTCAGAAAGAAAACCATACATGGGCTAAACATGTATAAGAAGTGAGCTATGAGTCAATTCTTGTTTATTTCTTATCAGTAACATCTATAACAGAATGGTCTGGATAATTAGTCAGTATCTTTACACATGTACAGATCACTTAAATTTATCTTTGGAGTCTTCGCAACGATGGGTGACATGTGGAACAGGATCTGCTTACCCTACCACAGCACCTGAGTTTTTAGTTGGGTTTGTGTTGCTCCATCTATAGTTTACTATTTTTGTGTTTTGTATACTATTGTTTGTCTTTAGAATGTTTTATGTTATTTCCCATGGCATTATCAGTTTTGTCATGGACTCATGAGTTTGAACATCCCTTTGGTATCTTCCGCCTCTCTTTTGCACCAGTCACACAGCTAGGAGTACTTGTTGTTCCTGTAGCACAGCAAGGTTTACTTGATTATTCCAGTCACATGGATAGGTGTACTTAGATAAAAAGAAGATGTGGTATGAGTGCCAATGAGACAACTCTCCATCCAAGTCACAATTTGTAAAAGTAAACCATTATAGGTCAAAGCCTTCAACACGGAGCCTTGGCTCACACTGAACAGCAAGCTATAAAGGGCTCCAAAAATGAAGTGATCACATTACAAAGTCTTAATAGTTACTTACCAAAGGATAATGAATTAACTGAGAAACTGCAGTTTCCTCCTCAAATGAAATATTTCTATCAGGAAATTGTAACTATATAACAATAAGGAGATGTGATATGATTGCCAATGAGACAACTATCAATAAAGACTAAAGGACAAAGATGTGTACAGAAACATCATAAATTAAAGAACCTTGCATACCCACGTCCCCACATTGTCACTGGAGAAATAAAATAACAGTAAGAAAAAAATTGAATCATAATTTCCTGTCGATATGCACATCTACGTAGTATGTCCTTATCTACAAAGTTTCATGAAATTCTGTTGTGTGGTTTGAGAGGAGTTGCGATGACAAACTGTTGCAGTAGTATTTTGAAGCAAATAAGTTCAAAGGCGTAACTCCTAGAAAAAAATTGAATCGTAACTTCCTGTCGATATGCACATCTACGTAGTATGTCCTTATTATCTGAAAAGGTTTCATGAAATTCTGTTGTGTGGTTTGAGAGGAGTTGCGATGACAAACTGTTGCAGTAGTACATTAAAGTAAATAAGTTCAAAGGCGTAACTCCTAGAAAAAACTGAATCACAATTTCCTGTTGATATGCACAACTACATATAGTATGTCCTTATTATCTAAAAGGTTTCGTGAAATTCTGTTGTGTGGTTTGAGAGGAGTTGCGAAGACAAGAAACAGGACTGACGGACGAACGGAAGGACAGACAGACGGACGGGTCAAAACATTATACCCTTCGCAACCCGTTGCGTGGGGTATAATTAGCTGCATCACTCCATTAATCAATTTGAATATCCTACCTTGCTAAAACTCCATCTAGTATTTAATGTGCAAGTGCTATAGTTTTTTTTTATAAGACTGATCTATTCGGTTCAAGCAGGTTCAGACTTCTATCATTTTTAAAACTTAATTGCTTATGTAAAAAATATATTATACTTTAATTTTCAGATTCCTCAGTTATTCATGAAAGTAAGTAAATGGGGAAGATTGACCATTTTTACAACATAAAATACTGTAAATGTTAATTAACTAACAAAAAAAACATTCAAAAATAACACCAGAATTTGTTTATTGATCATATTCATTTTTTTTATTAGAAAAATAGTCATTTGGATATTATTTTTTAACCAGGACATAACAAATGTTATATTTAATATCCAAAGCTTATCTATAACTGCTCAAATGACTACAGTAACAAACTGTTTTCTACCGTAAACTACTTACAATTTTCCCCTGTAAATATAGCATAAGCATAAGCATCAATACCATTTTATACAAACCAGTTTTGAAACTGACTCAGAGACACAAACTTTAAGATCTAATCTACCGTAATCGGTCTTGTATAGTTCGCAATGGTCATTGTCGGCAGCCCCCTTCTCGCCACGAAATTTCAGGTAAAAAAACTTTTTGTAACTGTTAGAAAATGTCTAATGAAACTCCGGTAATTTCAAATCGTGTGTGGTGGTTTGCAGTATTTTCATGGAAAAACCCGTTTTCCATCATCAAATAGAAGTTGAAACTGCTTGTAAATGATTCTAGAATACTTCACATGTGTTAAAATAAGTCAAAATCACACAAAAAACAATTTAGAAACTTGTGTATGTTTAAACCGGAAGTTTGAATAGCATGTGTAAAAGAAAATAAATATGGTGACAGTGTACAGAAAATCCGTACTTAATAGATATCACTACAATACGACTTTGAAAGTAAAACAGTTCCATCCTTGTGTAAAACAATGTTTAATATATCTATCACATTAATGTTTGAAGGATCTTGAGCTAAAACAAAACCCATGCGTCAGTATGAAACACCAAAACGGAACGAATAACTGATTATGTTTTGTAGTTTATACATCGTAAGCTGGTTTTCAGTTGACTTTTATACTTTTTATGTTCCGTTAAATTCAAGCAGATTCCAGTTTATTTTAAGCAATGCAGTGAAAAGAAACGAGAAATTTGTAGTGAAGCATTTAAATTTTAAATTTATCAGTATATATTTGATATTGAATAAAAATAACATATCAATATGGATTAGGTAAAATTATTAGTTTTGAAAATGATAAGAGCGCCCTCTACAAGATCAATAACAAACATGGCGGAACGTAAACAAACCACCTCGCGAAATCAAATTTTTTCTCTTATTTCTTGCTTATGGTACTCTATAGTCCGGACCCCTGTCTGGCAGGTTCAATTTTGGAGAATATAACCGCTGACTATACAAGCCTTTATTCGGTATGCAAAAGCTTTAAAGTCAATAAATCATGATGAAGGGACCAGACCATATAATTTCCACGGAAATTTACATGTGTCAATGCTAATAGAACTGCATTCAAATATCATTGACTAACCATTAGTGGTTCATCTTTAACTGATATAATCACTAACTTTAACATGTAAACTATGCAATAGGTTCAGAGTCAATAGATCAATAAATAATCTTATGGAAATGAGATGTGCCAATGCTTATACAATGCAAATCAAATATCACTGATCTACTACTAGTGGTTTCCCTTAAACGACCCTGATCATAATTTTATACATTGTTGATGAGGCCACTGCAGTAAACAACACACCCAAGTACTGCTTTTGTCGAAAAGAGATAAAAAAAAAATCTAGTTTTTAAAAGTTTTTTTTTCCAAGATCTTTAGAACTTGAACAGACTTTATTAATATGCAATTTCACTTATTTTAAACATTTAACAGTAAGGAATTTGTTTAAATTGCATTTTTCAATAAAACTATTTGCAGATGAAATTTTTAAGGATATTTTTGACTTGATAAAAAATTTCCACGAGTTTTATCCAAAAAATTAGCTATGTTTAACATACATTTCCTATCCAATTCATTTACATCAAATTATCTAAAAAGAAATGACCCTATATGCTAGTTCCATCTTGAAATGTTAAAACCAAGGGTTAACCTGTTATTATTTTTAAGTTAATACAGTGAGTGTTTTTATGGAGATTAAAATATATGGAATTTTCTTATGCTATAGGTCCTAGGGTATTTTTGCAGAATCTATGTAATTAACTTAAGATAACCAATGTTACGTTTTATTTGTGTTGCTGGAGTTAATCATTTGTATATCTACAGCTCCAACTGGTTCAAATATTTCCATCAAATCATACTGCAAATAAAGAAACAAACCATTCAAAATTATTCTGATACATTATATACATGATATATGTTGCATACCATTTGTCAACAAAGGTTAAATAAAATCTGGAGTAGAATGAGTTTTTTAAATGCAGTTCCAGTATCACCGTATTCCTCTATCTTTTCCACAAAAACTGCATCTAAAAAATATTACTTTTTGTCATTGACATGTTAGGAACAAAATTTCTTTATTTATCATATTGTACAATATAAAAATTAGATTCAAACTTGTGTGGCAAATATTCTTTGCTTCTTGTGATACACTTAATTTCGTGGTTCACCTGTACCCACGAAATCCACGAAAATTTGTATCCAACGAATAATAATGAATCCACAGTATACTGAAATCAGCAATCATCACAAATAATACAAAATATTGAAGTTAAAAACATGTAGTTGTGGCAATGAAAACTTAAAAGGTTAACTAACGCCAATCATATAAAATAGTGCCAAACAGAATAAATACCACATAATATTTACAAAAGAATCTAAGATATGATAGAAATATCTTATAAAACATTATTTCTGTTTCTGGGAAACCTTTTTGAAATTTTCATCTTGTACATGATTATACAAATGTAGTATGAAAATGTTAAAGATCAATGTGATATCAATAATTTTGTTTGAAGTTTTCATTTACAAATGATGAGTGTTGTAAGGCAACTTCTGTAGGAAATATATGCTGTTCTTTTGCGTCAATTTTCCCCCTCAAAAATAGCCTGGGAGCTTAAGATTTTTTTGTATAGCCATAATCACTATAAATCTATTGACAGTTGAGGAGGGTTTTATTTTTACAATACATGTGCTTTTGTCTGGCTTTCAAGTTTTTGATTTTACTTTAGATTCTATTATTTAGAAACTGCACACTGATACAAGGAATTCTTCTTTTAGATAACTGTGGCAGAATTTGTAAAAACAATCATGACAATGGAAGAAAAACTAGACATATCCCAGCATAATTCCTACTGATGTTTATTTCAAACAAAAAACTTGCAGTTTGAAGAATCCTTTATGATTACAACTACTTTCAAAGCCTTAAATTTCATTCTTGTATTATCAAGTGCTTTAAGTGAATTTTAAACTGAAGGATAAGTAAAATCCCAATAAGTATTAAATTGAAAATAAAAGGCTAACTTACTGGTGTTTCATGATATGGAAAATTAGCAACAAACACTTCAATTGGCTCTATTTCACCATCAATGGGTTCCAAAGGAGGCATTTCATCCATGATTGCTGGTTCCAGGGGAGGCATAGCTGGTTCTAAATGTGGCATACCAGAATAATCAGGCATTTGTGGTTTCTTTGGGCTTCGACTAAATTGTTCTAAATTGGATGGATTTAATTTTGTAGGTGACTTCTGCTGGGAACTACTTTTAGGTGATGCCTCCTGAAGTAACCCTGACCTTTGTTGTCTATTTGGTGGAGAAACTATTCTTGTTGAACCTGCATTTTCACTAGTTTGTATTGTCAGACTACCAAACTTAGCACTTACACCATTATGATTTTTGTCAGTATCCCATGATTCATCATCATTATTACTTAACCTTTGATTTCTATTACTCTGATTTGAACTTTGATCCCCACCAGATTTCCATGGCATATTACCACCTAATGAAGCTGACTTTGCTGAAATGATACATTTTCAAAAATTGACTCTATTCTTTACATTGCTACAGTTATCTTTACAAACATGAAACAGTAATTTGATCAGTATATCAATTTGCTGGCGAGTAACGCCATTTTCAACCACCCTGGCTATATCATGGAGGCTAGCTTTTATTGGTGGAGGAAGTCAGAGTACCTTGAGAGAACAACTGACCTTTGGTAGCAAAACTTATAATCCAAGACACTTAAAGATCAGAGTGAAACATGCCTCATCAGAAGCAGGGTTTACACTAAAAACTTCAAGATTTGATAGGCTAATAAAAAGCTTCGCTAAGGGCAGCTTGATAAGACTGCAGAGGTCGAACCCTGAACAGTTGGGGCAAATTTGGACACAATATTCAAGCTTTATACTGTCTGAATTTGGATTGTGATCAAATTTTTGACATAATATAGGTTTCTGACACAAAATAAATGTGGTCAAAGATCTTTAAAATCTATTGCGCAATACTGCGCAATTGAAGGTTTCTTCTTGAAACTTTTCCAAAAAATTTGAAATTTGAATAAATTGCTTCGCTGAGCACAGCTGGATACGACCGCAGATGTCAAACCCTGAAAAGTTGCGGCCAAAATGGACACATTATTCGCGCTTGATACAGGTCTGAATTTGGATTGTAATTAAATATTTGACACATAATAGGTTTCTGACACAGAATAAGTGTAGTCAAAGAACTTAAAATTGGTTATATGATTTGAATTTATATTCAATTTTTCACTTTTGTGCAATACACTATGCTGTTGCAAACTGCCCCCCCTCCCCCCCAAAAAAAATTTACTCATTTTTTTTGCTTTTGTGCAATATACTATGCTGTTGAATATTAACCCCCTAAAAAAAGTATTTGAAGAAATTTTCTTTTTAATTTCTGAATTCTGAAATGAGAAAAATTTTAGACCCCCAATTTTTTTTCAACTCCCCTTTCCCTTATTCCAAAAATAATCTCTTATGGAGTTTGCAACAATTATTACACCAGGGTTTTCGATATCATAAACTAGTCAAAACATTTACTAAATTTTATCATCGGTATAAGGACATCATTCGTAAATATAACTCAACATGCAGACATGCAGACATCTTATACGTTCAGGTATTTCACATCCTATCTTTTATGGTAATATTCTTTACAAAGCACAAAAATGTCAGTATTCACCTCAAAAGCTAACAAAACCTTTAAACAGACTTATTAAGAAGGGATATAGTTACGATACTGTTGTCAGGTCATTAAAGATTGCTTATTTTGGCTTTAATATTGATTCACTTATAGGGTCTTTGCATCGGAATTAACACATTTATTCTAAAACCAGTTGTTGGCATGACACGGGTTATGTTCTTCTCATATATTTTATGACGGTATAATACTAAACCCCTAACAGGAGGGATTGTGCCTGATATTCATATGATGAAGACATAATCTTTCAATCAGTTTAATTGATGTCTGGAGCTGGCATGTCAGTAACTGCTAGTAGTCTGTTGTTATTTATGTATTATTGTCATTTTGTTTATTTTCTTTTGTTTCCTTTTCTGACATCGGACTCGGACTTCTCTTATACTGAGTTTTACTGTGTGTACTGTTGTGCGTTTGTTTTTTCTACATTGGCTAGAGGTATAGGGGGAGGGTTGAGATCTCAAAAAACATGTTTAACCCCGCCGCATTTTTGCGCCTGTCCCAAGTCAGAAGCCTCTGGCCTTTGTTAGTCTTGTATCATTTTAAATTTTAGTTTCCTGTGTATAATTTGGAGTTTAGTGTGACGTCCATTATCACTGAACTAGTATACTTATTTGTTTAGGGGCCAGCTGAAGGACGCCTCCGGGTGCGGGAGTTCCTCGCTGCATTGAAGACCCATTGGTGGCCTTTGGCTGTTGTCTGCTCTATGGTCGGTTGTTGTCTCTTTGACACATTCCCCATTTCCATTCCCAATTTTATCATTTAAATACATCATAAAATATTAAAATATAAAATGACATACAGTCATGGTTAAAATTAATATTAATTAATAGTAACTTCTAAAAATAAATTTACAGCTAATCATCTCAAGACAATCATCATTTCTTAATACATAATTTACAAGCAGTGTAAGGGAGGTAATCAAACATATATACAACAGTATTCTTTAAATGGATTGGATGACCTCCCTTACACTGCTTTTAAATTGTCTAAATTGTCCTTTAACCATAAAACCCCTTGTTTTTCCCCCTTTTTTGCCCCTAATTGCTAAATGGTTTGAGCCATAACACCCCATAACCATCCCTTTGTTGTATGGAAACTTGTGGTATAATTTCAGAGAGATTCATACACTTAAACACAAGTTACTGTCTGGAAACTGCAAAAATGCTTATTTGGGCCCCTAATTCCAAAACCTTTGGGACCATAACCCTCAAAACCAATCCCAACCTTCCTTTTGTGGTTATAAACCTTGTGTTAAAATTTCATTGATTTCTCTTTACTTAAACTAAGTTATTATCCGGAAACCATTTGTCTTCGGACGACTATTTCACCATCAATGGGTTCCAAAGGAGGCATTTCATCTATGATTGCTGGTTCTAAATGTGGCATACCAGAATAATCAGGCATTTGTGGTTTCTTTGGGCTTCGACTAAATTGTTCCAAATTGGATGGATTTAATTTTGTAGGTGACTTCTGCTGGGAACTACTTTTAGGTGATGCCTCCTGAAGTAACCCTGACCTTTGTTGTCTATTTGGTGGAGAAACTATTCTTGTTGAACCTGCATTTTCACTAGTTTGTATTGTCAGACTACCAAACTTAGCACTTACACCATTATGATTTTTGTCAGTATCCCATGATTCATCATCATTATTACTTAACCTTTGATTTCTATTACTCAGATTTGAACTTTGATCCCCACCAAATTTCCATGGCATATTACCACCTGATGAAGCTGACTTTGCTGAAATGATATATTTTCAAAAATTGACTCTATTCTTTACATTGCTACAGTTATCTTTACAAACATGAAACAGTAATTTGATCAGTATATCAATTTGCAGGCTAGATAACGCCATTTTCAACCACCATGGCTATATCATGGAGGCTAGCTTTTATTGGTGGAGGAAGTCAGAGTACCTTGAGAGAACAACTGACCTTTGGTAGCAAAACTTATAATCCAAGACACTTAAAGATCAGAGTGAAACATGCCTCATCAGAAGCAGGGTTTACACTAAAACGTCAAGATTTGATAGGCTAATAAAAGCTTGCTGAGTGCAGCTTGATAAGACTGCAGAGGTCGAACCCTGAACAGTTGGGGCAAATTTGGACACAATATTCAAGCTTGATACTGTCTGAATTTGGATTGTGATCAAATTTTGACATAATATAGGTTTCTGACACAAAATAAATGTGGTCAAAGATCTTTAAAATCTATAGCGCAATACTGTGCAATTGAAGGTTTCTTCTTGAAACTTTTCAAAAATTTGAAATTTGAATAAATTGCTTCGTGAGCGCAGCATTTCCATTCACAATTTTATCATTTAAATACATCATAAAATATTAAAATATAAAATGACATACAGTCATGGTTAAAATTAATATTAATTAATAGTAACTTCTAAAATAAATTTACAGCTAATCATCTCAAGACAATCATCATTTCTTAATACATAATTTACAAGCAGTGTAAGGAGGTAATCAAACATATATACAACAGTATTCTTTAAATGGATTGGATGACCTCCTTACACTGCTTTTAAATTGTCTAAATTGTCCTTTAACCATAAAACCCTTGTTTTCCCCTTTTTGCCCCTAATTGCTAAATGGTTTGAGCCATAACACCCCATAACCATCCCTTTGTTGTATGGAAACTTGTGGTATAATTTCAGAGAGATTCATACACTTAAACACAAGTTACTGTCTGGAAACTGCAAAAATGCTTATTTGGGCCCCTAATTCCAAAACCTTTGGGACCATAACCCTCAAAACCAATCCCAACCTTCCTTTTGTGGTTATAAACCTTGTGTTAAAATTTCATTGATTTCTCTTTACTTAAACTAAGTTATTATCCGGAAACCATTTGTCTTCGGACGACGCTGACGACGACAACGTGATACCAATATATGACCAAAAATTTTTAATTTTTAAGGTCGTATAAAAATTTTGAAGAAAATAAATCTTAAAACCTCCTCCCCCCCCCCCTTTTGGAGCAATTACCCCCAAACTCAATCCCAGCCTTCCCTTTGTAGTATGGAACCTTGTAGAACAATTTTAGAGAGATCCATACACTTAAACACAAGTTATTGTCTGGAACCTAGAAAAATGCTTGTTTTTGGCCCCTTTTTTGCCCCTAATTCCTGCATGTTTTGGGCAATTACCCCCAAACTGAATCCCAGTCTTCCCTTTGTGATATGGAACATTGTGGTACAATTTCAGAGAGATCCATACACTTACACACAAGTTATTGTCCAGAAACTACAAAAATGCTGGTTTTTTGGCCCCTAATTCCTAAACTGTTGGTATCATAACCCCCATAATCAATCCCAACTTTCCTTTTGTGGTATTGAACCTTCTTGTAAAATTTCATAGAGGTCCATTCACTTGAACTCAAGTTATTGTCAGGAAACCGAATGTGTCTTCGGACGACGACACAGACGACGACATCATACCATTATACGAACCAAAAAAATTTTTGCGGACGTATAATAAACACTATAGATGAACTATATTGACCACTTGGCCATCAAGCCACTGAATTGACCAATATACTTCAACACTGCCATTTTCGAAAAAAAGGTATTATGAATTCATTTCCCAACTTTTGTTCAATGCAATTTGCTATTAATATTTTTGAAACAACCTTGAAAAGAATCAGCGATGTTGTATGAAATTCTCCAAATATGTAATCTTGGCTACCGTAGAAAGGCTTGTATAGTTCGCACTGGTACATAGTCCGCACCCCTTCTCCACACGAAATTTTAGGTAAAAACTTTTGTAACTGTTAGAAAAGGTCTAATGAAACTCCGTAATTTCAAAACCTGTGCGGTCGTTTATGTATTTTCTTGAAAACCTGTTTTCCATCATCAAACAGAAGCTGAAACTACTTGTAAATGATTCTAGAACGCTTCATGATTGTTAAAATAAGTTTAATTCACTTAAAAACAATTTAGAAACTTGTGTATGTTTAAACAGGAAGTTTAAAAGCACGTGTAAAGAAGAAATTAACCGGTGAGAGTCGAAAACCGTACATAACAGATATCACTATAATACGACTTTGAAAGTAAAACAGTTCCATCCTTTTGTAAAACAGTATTTAATATATCTATCACATTAATGTTTGAAGGGTCTTAAGCTAATACAAACCATATTAGTCAGTATGGAACACCAAAACGGAACGAACAATAACCGATTACGTTTTGTAGTTTACAAATTCTAAGCTGGTTTACGGTTGTCTTTTCACTATGTTTGTATCGTTTTAATCAATAAGATACCAGTTTATTTCAACCAATGCATTGAAAAAACGAGAAATTTGTAATGAAAGGTTTAGTTTTATATTTATCAGTATTAATTTGATATTGAATAGAAATTACTTATTAATATGGATGAGTTAAAATTATTAGTTTGAAAAATGATAAGAGCGCCTCTACAATATCAATAACAAAGATGGCGGAACGTAAACAAACCATCTCGCCCATAAATTGAAATTTTCTCTTATTTCTTGCTTATTGTACTCTATAGTCCGCACCCGCCTGAAGGTCCAATTTTGGGGAATAAAACCGGACTATACAAGCCTTTCTACGGTATTCGTGTCATTGGGTAGCATTCTCATTGACATACCCCAACATCTACTATTTATCTAAATGACAGAGAAATATTCCTAGTTTTTACATGCAATTGCTAACATAACCTTTGAAAAGAATATGAGATGTAGTCAAATATGTTCTCAAGATGTTATAATAATCTTTTCAGTTTAATAATATAATCAACGTTGCAGGTATTTTTTGTTTTGACTACTATGAGTATTTTTTTTTTAAGACTACTATGAGTATTTGCTAATTTAAATTTTAATCAATTTATTGTACCACTCATGCTATTTGTTTGAAATACTCATAACTGAGAATTTTTTTGCGATGTTTTTATTATTGCGAAAATTGTGGTGGATTAGGTTTGATAGCATTATTTGTATGGTTCATTTCTTGAAATTACAATAATTAATCTCAGTTTTTGTCCATTGTTTAAAACTGCAATAATAAATGCACACAAAATTTTTGAACTAATTTCTCTTCTCAGTTACATGCAATTCTCCCTGTTAAGCTCAGCAAACTGATTTGACCAAACAATAAGAACTGTTTTATTAGTGTTAAAAGAGCCGAATACATACCATTATTCTGTTTATCTGGTTTGTTTTCGGTACAAACTTTACAAGCAATTTTCCTCCCCTTCCAATCCATTTGATCAAATTTATTTATACACTCATTGCAAACTGCTTCTGATCTGACTACAACAAAAGCAAACCTGAAAAAATATTTATGACAAATTATTGGTAATTAAATCAATGTGTATATAGGATATAATCTCTAATAACAATAACCGCAATAAGGGTTTACAAACTAGAACTTCTTTTCTGCTTGCAATATTGGATTTTTTTTAGGGAATGAACTCTCAAACTGAAGTAAACTCACTGATCAAATTAAATTTGTAAGGTCCACATGTTAATTTGCCTATACCTAGTTCCGATGAAGAATATTTCCAACTTATTATGTATAATTTCTGTTACTGATGTCTAAAAAAACTTTCACCACAGACTGAACCTAACAGAATCTAGGATTGCTATGTCTCGCTCAGGCTCAACAAAAATCAAATATAACAAAAATTCAAGTATGTGATGCTAAGCATACCCCTATTTGCAAGGCTTGCTATAATGATATCTATAACTTACACTCTCCGTCCATCAGACTTAAATCTGATCTGAGTTGGTGAAAATTCTTTCACAAGATCTTCTAAATCTTCCTAAATTAAGAAAATAATAATTGGTTACAAAATAGTATAACAGTATATCATTCAGTGTTATTCTAACCTATTTGTAAGGATCTATTCAAACCATCCAATGGATTTCTTTTTATTTCTGTCAAAATAAGAAAATACTAAATTTGCTACTTAGGAAGTTCTTTCCCATGGTTATATATTTCATGCATGCTCAGAGACAAAGTTTTAATTGCTCTGGATGTACCAATATATTATAGTTTATAATTTACTTGTCCAAACTCAGTTGTTTAAAATGACCCTTCAAGAAATCTGATTTCATTTGTCAATTACTTTTATAATGATAAATATATTGTGTTGAAAATGAAATCTTTACAGATATTGACTAATGTTCAACAAAGTGTCTGTAACCCTTTTCAACTGCTATGTTGAAATATATGGATATAATGAGTACTGCAGGGGTAAAATATAGACATATGATAAAATGTTTCTTAAAGAGAAAACTTATCCATGAAAACAAATGTGTCAACGGCAATATTAAAATTAATTGTGATGTATACCTGTGTAATACTTGAATGAAGATTGCCAAAAAAAACTGTAGCAGGTTCTGAATCTCCATTTGAAGTCTCTGTTCCTGTGGAAATCAAAAATGTTCAAGTATCAAAATTAAATATACCTAGAAATTTAATACAATTTAATAGTTATTTTTTAATAAAGTTTATTTGATTAACTTTCAATATAAAACTGATCTGACAATTCATTGAGTTCTGCATCAAACTTTACTTATATTGCATGTCTAGAGTAATCGATCACATGATCGAGAAATTCATGAAAATTTACATAAAGAAAATCATTCAAATCATATTTCAAAATCTCATGTTAAAGATAATAACATTGAACAGGTCCACATATTTGTATAATTTATTGTTAGATAATCTATAAGAAACCTAAGCAATGCTACAGTTAGGAAACTTAAGAAAACATTAAGCTCATTACAGTTTGAAAGCTTCTATGTAATGTATGGTTTACCTAATCAGACCCACTTCCATATAACTTGAAAGCTATAAAATTTTCAACAACAAATAAAATCCTCAGAAAATTTAGTTTCACACCTCCCTTTGTAGATATCATTAAAATATTTTTATATTTGAGTTTCACTTTGTGGAACTAGCAAAATGTTTTCTTATTGAATGGGACATCAGATACATGTACTATCTTTCGATATGATCTTTTTTGTTTGCAATACACTTCAATATTACAGTTTACCAATCACTGATGACAACCAGAACAAAACAAGTAAAAAGTTGGCACTGCCATCAGATGCTTACCAAACCCCACATTTATTTTTAAGTGTCAGATATGACCTTGACCTTTGACTCCAAAATCAATAGGCTTCATCTCTTCCCCTATACTTTTCTTTTCATTTTTAATTTAATCAAGCAAAGGAAATTCTGGTTACCAAAAGGAAATCATTGTTTATTTTTTTCTCTCCAATCTTTTTTTGCAATAGTGACCTTAATCTTTGACCTTTAGACCCCAAAATCATATATCTTTTATCTAAATAAGTTTCATCCTAATCAAGCAAGGAATAATATTTTTTGGAGCATAAACTGTCTTTGCTATGTCTTGCCTTTGTAGCAAGATGCAGGAGGGACATAAATCAATTTTGCTTATTCATTACCTTTTCTAAAAGAAGAAGAATTTTGACTTAAACTCTGCCCAAATGATGACTTATTTTGTCCAAAAGATGAAGTCTGTTTTGGTGAATTCTGGCCAAATGATGAAGTCTGCTGAGATGGATTTTGCCCAAATGATGAAGTCTGCTGAGATGAATTTTGCCCAAATGATGAAGTCTGTCCAAATGAAGATGTTTTCTGAGCACTATCATCTGACTGGTTCAAAGCAGATTTCCATGAAAATGTAGATGCAGGCTGGGCTAAATGACAAATATAAAAAATATTAATAATTATTATACTGTTTGTTAGAACCCTTTTTTTTCATTGTTAAAATTCTTTATTATGGCATGGACTTAAAAAAAAAAATTTGGGAAAGGGATTCCGTTTCCTGATAATCAGCACAGCTGTTGTAAAGAGTAATTGTTTAACTGGTCAATCAATAGTTGGTTCACGTTAGTAGGCAAGCTTGGCCAAATTATTATCTTCACCTCAAACCACTTTATGAAAAGAATAATTGTTGTACAATCCAAAGTAAAAAGTGAACCATTATCTTCTGCTCTGAATCAAAATGAGGTTTGAAGTCAATCATTATCTTCTGCTCTGAATCAAAATAAGGCTTGAAGCCTGATAAGAACTTTTCTTTGGTTACATGCCTAGGTCTACTGGTTTGGTCAGCCAGATTAAAACATCTGACTTTGACAAAAGTTACAAATAAACTCCCATTTTGCCATATACTGTAAATTCAGAAATTATTGTGATGTTTTTATTATTGCAAAAAATGCGACAGGGTTATAATAGCAATAATTTAAACTCGCAATTTGAAATTTTTTATATGAATTAAACAGGATTTTTCTCAATATCGCAAAAATTAAAATTGCATTTTAGTCTAAAATGACAAAATCGCAATAATAAATGCACGCAATAATTTCTGAATTTACAGTATTCACCATGTACTATTTCAGTTATTATAGGGACTTGTCAGCAAAGATTACAGAACAAAAACATACAGTACTACAGGTATTTCATCCTTTTTATAAAGTATTGTTCGTGAAATAAGAGAATAAATACATTACCACTACTTGTACTGCTGCTTTTGTTTTGGTTGTCCCAAGATTCATCATCATCTACAATTACACTCCTTGCAGAACTTTGTCCTCCACGGACCCCATGATACTTTACCACCCGACTCTAAAACAAGTAAAATGCATTATAATACAAACAGACACCACTGCTGCAACAAAAGAACACTTATATACAAAAAGATACCACTGCAGCAACATAGCAACTTTATCATATTAATAGATCCCCCTTCCCACTTTTTCCTGATTTTTTTTTTTTGAGAATTGAATGCAACTTTGTTCAAAATGCATATTAACTTAATATCAAAAATGCAGTAGACATATGTCAAATCAATGAACAAAGTGATTTAAATCTTTAAGTTGTATCAAAAGACATCTGATTATCAGAATTCTCTCATAGGAACATTCTTCACACACCCATTATCAATATAAGTTAAACAATGATATTAATTTTTATTTTTCAAAATATACATTTGAAACCTCTAACACCTCAACATTATTTATTCTGAGTTCTTTTCAACCCTCATACTTCTCAATGCTAACTGTCAATACCCTGCATGATGAATAAGCATATCATCAATCAACTCCATCTTGAATCTTTTATGCCCATATATTTATGTAATTTATCTACTTTCCCTTGAGGAAATGAAGCACTGTAGTAATATTTCAAGGCACGAAATATAGAATTTTCGTATATTTCTTTTATTTTTTTTTGTTAAAAAATAATGTCAAGTGGGAAATTGTAAAGAATGTTGCAATTATAGTTTAATTCACCTATAACTGCATTGTTACTGCTTGTTGTGCTTGTATATCACATATTAATAAAATTTTTAATTTCACAATACAGGTATTCTCTGCACAAAAGCCAAAATTATTACTGTCGATCAAATTTATTAAGAACAGTCAATATCAGTAAAGCAGATTTAAATGCAGATAATATTTGCTGATCAACTTGCAATAACAAATATCAACAAAGTTGGTCCTTCAGCAAATTTTTTAAAAAATCATCAAAGTAAAAGAACAGAGGTCCATATTATTAATATTTCTAAGGGCCATAATTCTTTTAAAAATTATTGATCAGCACTGATTTTCTAACTCTGAGACATTGCTGATATAAACCTATGATACAAGATTCATAAAAATCTGGCAAGAATTGTACACATGAGAGTGCTAACGATGCAATTTTCCATATAATTAATGTTTCCAAGGGACAAAACTCTTTTAAAAATAATTCATCGGCACTGATTTTTGATCTCGTCCAAGACATTGCTGATATAAACCTATGATATAAGTTTTATAAAAATCTGGGAAGAATTGTACATGTGAGAGCACTAACAAGACGGGATGGATGGAAGACCTGTATTTCTATGTCTCTGCAACTTGTTGTGCGGGTCACAATAAAAACGAGACCATAAACAACCAATGATGGCAATTGTTCATACACTCATTTTGGCCGTGAAAAATAAGAACAGTGCACCACCTGCGATCTTCTTCGTAGATTATATCTTCTTACCTTCTCTTCTTATATTTTGTTTTGGTTGGCCGCCATCTTTTACTGCAATTCTACAGTTTAATTTGCGACCATAATGCTCAAGGTTATCTAATTTTTGTACACAACTCTGAGCACTACTGTTATCACTGAAGGTAATAAATGCAAATCTGAAAAAAGAAGCAATCATAAAGCAATAAAACAAGATTGTTCAAATTGTCTTGCTAAGCATATCCAACTTATGATACAAACAAGGATCAAGAAGAATAAAATTTTGAAACTTTATTTAACAGTATTATTATTAAAAGATAAATGTCCGAGGAATATAATATCATTCCCCAGAAATAAAAGGAAAACTTGATTAGTAACCGATCATTATAAAAGAACAACAGCCTCTGTGTTATTGTGCTAGTCTTGAATGTGGAAGGTTGTACTTTCGATTCTAGTCCAGGACAAACCAAAGACTTCAAAATTAAGTAAGATCAAAGACTGGTCAGCTGGGACTCAGAATAATGTGTCCAGGTATGATGCGCAATGTTTATAAAAATTATCTTCAAGTCCAAATGACATAATTACCTAAAAAGTAGGAAACCTAAACCAAGACACAATATTGACCTGTAACTCTCTGTCATAAAAAAATTCTTAAAAATAAATGGAAAATGTGTCCATGGGACACAGATGATGCCCCTGCTTGCATATAACGTTATAAAGGGGCATAACTTAAGAATGGTAAAGTGATGCCACCCAAATTTGAACTTGATCTGTGTTTTGTGGTAATAAGCATTGTGTATAAGTTTCATAACATTTGGTTGAGACAAACTAAAGTTATAGAACGGAAAACAATTTTGGGACGTACGGACGGACAAGGGAAACACTTAATGCCCCCTCCGGTGACGGCGGGGGAATAAAAATATGGAAATGTCATCATGCAAATCAAAAGTTCAGAAAAGTGCAATTTACAAAAATTATGCAAGGTCAAATGTCAATATTTTGTTAAAAGTAGGAAACAAAAGTTAATTTGCATCAACAGAATCTGCATCAATTTTAAAATAAAGTCTGGTCAAGTATAATTTCCTTGTACTGTGGATTCACATTGGGCCAGGTGAGCTAAAGAAAAAGTATCTGAAAACCTAGTTTTTCCCTAGGTAATAGTTAGTAATATACTTACACTTTTTTGTCATCATTTCGGGCTTTTCTAACCCTGACATCGGTGGGTCTAAATTCTTCACAAAGTTCTCTAACATCATCCTAATAAGCACAAAAATCAAACTATACATTATGACAGGATAATGTAGTTACAGTATAACAATTAGTATATAAACATTATCCAGAATTGATACCATTGAAAACAACATCAATCCATAAAATTGAGAATGGAAATGGAGAATATGTCAGAGACAACAACCTGACCAAAGAGCAGACAACAGCCGAAGGCCACCAATGGGTCTTCAATGCAGCGAGAAAATCCCGCACCCGGAGATGGTCCTCAGCTGGCCCCTAAATAAAATTGTGTACTAGTTCAGTGAAAATGGACGTCACACTAAACTCCAAAACATGTAAATGAACTAAAATTAAAAAACATAAAAGACTAACAAAAGCCAGAGGCTTCTGACTTGGGACAGGCGTAAAAATGCGGTGGGGTTAAACATGTTTTGTGAGATCTCAACCCTCCCCCTATACCTCTAGCCAATGTAGAATAAAGAAACACATAGCAACACGCACAGTAAAACTCAGTTTAAAAGAAGTCAGAGTCTGATGTCAGAATAGGTAACAAAAGAAAGCAAAATGACAATGATACATAAATTAACAAAGGACTACTAGCAGTTACTGACATGCCAGCCCCAGACCTCAATTAAACTGATTGAAAGATTATGTATTCATCATATAAAAATCAAGTACAATCCCTCCCGTTAGGGGTTTAGTATCATACCGTCATAAAATATACGAGAAGAACATAACCCGTATCATGCCAACAACTGGTTTTAGAATAAATGTGTTTACTTCCGATGCAAAGACCATATTAGTGACTCAATATTAATACCAAAATATGCAATCCTTAATGACCTGACAACAGTATCGTAACTATATCCCTTTCGAATAAGTCTGTTAAAGGTTTGGTTAGCTTTTGAGGTGAATGCCGACATTTTGTGCTTTGTAAAGAATGTTACAAAAAATGAATGTGGATAGTGTCCACATGTGGACACAGATGATGCCCCACTTGCATATCATATAGTTATAAAGGGACATAACTGAAGAACGTAAAAGTGACGCTACCCAAATTTGAACTTGATCTGAGTTTTGTGGTAATAAGCATTGTGTGTAAGCCTCATAACATTTGGTTGAGGCTAACTTAAGTAGAGAACAGAAACTAAAAATTCAGCAATTTTTCTATTTGTAAACACGCATAACTCTAGAACGGTTGTGTATAAGTTTTATAACATTTGGTTGAGACAAACTAAAGTTAGAGAACGGAAACGAAAAATTCAGCAATTTTATATTTATAAAGGACATAACTCAAGAATGGTAAAAGTGTCGCCACCAAATTTCGTACTTCAGCTGTATTATGTAGTAATAAGCATTGTGTATAAGTTTCATAACATTTGGTTGAGGCAAACTAAAGTTAGAAAACGAAACAAAAATTTGTACTTGATCTTAGTTTTGTGGTAATGAATATTGTGTATAGGTTTCATAATGTTTGGTTGGGGCAAACTTAAGTTACACGAGGAAACTAAAATTTTGCAATCTTCGATTTATAAAGGGCATAATTCAATAATGGTTAAAGTAACACTACCCAAATTCAACTTGATCTGTGTTTTATCAGTGGAAGTCAAAATTAAACATTGCATTGTATAAAGCGTTGATTGTAGTTGATTCAACTATAATCATGGACAAAGGAAGATAACTCTAATTTAAAAATTACTTGATATTTAGAAGAAAATAAAAATTTTGCAATTTTTCAATTTATAAAGGGAATAACTCTAGAACAGTTAAAGTGACGCCACCAAAATTCAAACTTGATCTGTGTTTTGTGGAAATAAGCATTGTGTATAAGTTTCATAACATTTGGTTGAGGCAAACTTAAGTTAGAGAACGAAACTAAAAATTTTGCAATTTTTCAATTTATAAAGGGCATAACTCTAGAACGGTTAAAGTGACGCCACCAAAATTCAAACTTGATCTGTGTTTTGTGGTAATAAGCATTGTGTATAAGTTTCATAACATTTGGTTGAGGCAAACTTAAGTTAGAGAACGGAAACTAAAATTTTGCAATTTTTCCATTTATAAAGGGGCATAACTCTAGAACGGTTAAAGTGACGCCACCAAAATTCAAACTTGATCTGTGTTTTGTGGTAATAAGCATTGTGTATAAGTTTCATAACATTTGGTTGAGGCAAATTCAAGTTAGAGAACGAAACCAATTTTGGGACGACGTACATACAGACGGACAAGGGTAAACTTAATGCCCCACCGCCACGGCGGGGCATAAATATTGGATGTGAAATACCTGAACGTATAAGATGTCTGTATGTTGATTTATATTTACGAATGATGTCCTTGTACCGATGATAAAACTTAGTAAATGTTTTGACTAGTTTGTGATATCTAAAAACCCGGGTGTAATAATTTTTCAGTAATACAGAGATTTCCATGCATTTTTTAAGCCAATAATAATTACAGGTCAGCTGTTCGAAGTGCAAGGTTTTAAACCCTTATGTCAAAATAAATATTCTTTGGCTTATTTTTTTAGTGAGGGAATAACAAATTAATGACCTACAAAAATGTTGAAATACTAATTTCATACTATTATGCATGCAATAGATAAATTTTCCCACTGCCCATATTTGAACAAGAGGGCACAGTCTGAAATGCCTCGCCTGCTTTACTGTTCGTGGTATAATTTATGTTGAAATTCTTATAGGTTAATCAGTAAGTATTACATAAAATTAACATTATCAATGATCCATGATCCATGTAAATGAGTAATCCCTATGTCTTGCATTCTGCAATTTGCGTCATAGGCAAGACAAATAATTAACTGATGCAATAATATTCTTCTTACCTCTGTTGCAGATTTATCTAAATTCCCAACATATACTTCATTGTCTTCATCTGTATTATCTGAAACAAGAACCCAGGATTTTTATTGTAGAGCTGTATTTATACTGTCAGACATTTTAAAGGTGCAAAAATCAAGGTATGAAAAACATTTTTATAAAGCACACAACATGAAAGATTACCAAAATCAAAAGCTTTCTGAAAGTCTTTTTTTATATTAGTTGATTGAGCAGTTCTATAGAGAAATCTCAGATTTCATACAAGTTTTTATGTAAAACAAGTCTTCTACTAGCTTCAATATAGATAAACCATTGATACCTAAATGACAACATACAGGTTGTATCAAGGAAGGAACCTTTCTGTCATTTTAATCAAAGTAAGTGTGGACACAGAATTGTGCTTTACATAGTAGTCTGTAAGTCTAATGACCACTTAAGACTATTATTTTTTAATGATGTAGTGCTTCATTGCTGTCAATTTGACTGATGTTATCTAACTTATATCATCTAGCAGCTTTACCAAGGTAAAGCAGTTGTCTTATGATTGTATGCAATACATTTGATGGATGGGGATTAAGTTATGTTAACTAACAGAATGAGAAAAATAAAATTTAGCTTGATCAAAATTGAGAACTCTAAAATATTTTTTAACAGGGTTGCACTTGTAAAGCTTAAATCATAGGTTTAATTGCCATCTGCTCAAGTATAGTTCTAGTAATGCTTACAACCCTTCATTTTTCAAGTAATAACTCTTGACACTGCTTAATAATATACTAATTTATCATTGATAATATGCAGAAATTTTATTTTACACTGAATGCAAATACATTACAGATCCTATCTTCATGCTTTGCTTACAGGGATCTGATATAACTACGTATTATTTTCTGTATTGATGTCTATTTCAGGATCCTCAAGTTTTGTCCTAATGATATGTACTGTTAAAAATTTGGAGGCAGAAATTTCATTGGTTAACATAATAACTATCAGAAAAGAAAGTAGAATGAAGCATTGTCAGATCCTTGCAAAGCATTGCCACAGGATCTGTGTTTCAATCAAATTGAATGTCAGTAATGAAATATTGCCAAAAACAAGGGTTCACTTAAAACATAGTTCAACTAGCAGATGCAAATAAATTGTTGATATTCTTTTTAAGTTCCTGTTGGTTTTACAGTTTCCAACATAACTATAGGCTATCTATCACTTACTTATCTTTAGATAAATTAGGTTAAGATCAACAAATAAAATATAGAAATAAAACATTGAATTCTTCATAAAATTTAAAAACAGTGACATTTTCTTTTTTTCCATTATTTAAAACCAATAATTTTTATCATATGAATCTTTAGCACCACTTGGACTTTTTGGCAGCACATTCCCATTTTCCTATTATGCATATTTGGACTTTGTACACTTGTCTCCATGATTAATATTTGGCAGAATATAAAATGACTAACCAGACTTTTTCTTTGACATAATACAATCATCATCCCTTTTCTGGGCTCTTGGTTGATTTGGACCCTTTGCACATTTTTCTTCTGCAATTCTCAATGTTAATTCTCCCTGATACTTTTCAAGACATTTAATGGCACTTTCTTTTATAGTATATCGCAGGAAAATCATTCTGAAAAAAAATTATTCAAAATTGTCAAATATTCATCTAGCATTGACTCTGAACTGTCTCTACCTCTACTCTGCACTGGTTTACTCCCCCCCCCCTTTTCCCTTACTGGCCAAATAAGTAAATACACATATAAGTGGGGTTCAAATGAAATTCTTATCTACTGATATGAGCTATCTTTAGTAACAGCATCCATGTTGGTTTGTTGTCTAGGTCTTGAAATGGAAATCCCAAAAGAGGTGCATCAATATTATTCAATAATAGATCAACGGTAATTTAACCTAATTTGACTCTTTGTTCAGCAGGGAATGATTTTAGTAACACTTTATGATGAAGCACAACAAAGGACTATTTACAAAGTGATAGCTGGATTGCTCATAAACCATGATGTGTATTTTGAAAGACAAAGATATAACAATACCATGCTTCAAAAAAGCTTAGGATGAAATACATCAAAGGAGCTTAAGGTTACAAATTTGTTTTTTTAATTATCTATAAACATGCTTATCGCTTGGAATTTTAAAACTTATTCAGTGAAATGACTATCCTATTTTACCTGGGAATCATATGCACTTCAAATAATCCCGGATAAACACCATACTTTTCTTCTAGGCTCTAAAAAGACAAAAAATAAATAAGTCGAAACAAAAAAGATAAACATACCATAGCGAAATGATGCCCTTTTCTATGTCCCCTTTTACAGTATGATTGTTTGAAACATCTGGGATGGTCCAGGAAATAATGTAGGTGGGGTTGGACATTGGACAACACTTTCTTTTATACCCCCACCACGCACATTTATGTTTCTATTTGGAACAGAATTGTTTTGGCTTCCAACGTATTATCCACAGAAAAAAATATCATGTGGTGTGCAACCCTCCCATACATTGTTTCCAGTAAAAGTCCCAAAAAAATCCTACCTCTTTCGTGACATCATCATTTTCTTTAAACTTAGGATAGCACAGTGTATAATGTCCTCTCATATTAGGTTGAAAGTGATCATATTTATCATCACCATTGGCATTGCTGCTGTTCATGTTGCCAAAGTTGTTGTTATTCGTGTTACCAAAATTATTTCTCCTCCTATCTGCCTTTCCTTCAGTGGAACTTTCTGCAATAAAAAATACCTATACATGAACTAATACGAAATATTTATTTTCTATGTGCATTTTGATACATTATGATACATATATAGGTGGAATCCATTTTTCATTCCTCCCATGAATGTTTACATATAACCATGAGATTCATTTGCATATCGTAATTACAAGCACAATATTGATTGATTGATAGTGTTTTACATCACTTTCAGCTCTCTTTGCTATATTGTGGCGGCCAGATTTTATTGGCGAAGAAACTACATAATAAACACATGTTGACACATAGCTTTACCAATAAGAGAATTCATGCTTTTATAAATGATAAATCAATACTGTAAACCAACTTATTTTTGCAATTAGCCCTTTCAAGACCACTTCACGATTCTCAAATTTTCTTGATGTAGTTGAATAAGGAAAGATCCAAGTTTTACATATTCACAACAATTTTATATTCGCATTATTTTTCTACTCTTGAAAGTTGCGAAAATTAGTTGGTTTACAGAATGTATATTGACACTTAATATATCAAAGATATCATTAAGAAAATTGTTTAATATCAGGTTTTAAAGAATCACAGTTGTTTTTCTTGAGTCTAATTGTGACTGTATCCAGTGTTATGTCAAGTCTAACTGTATAGACACTATTTTTGGCTTAGTAGAAAACAGTAAAACTCTGTACCTCACAAGAATTACCTACTGTGTGAATTCTCCAGTTTTTTTACAAAATTCCCAGCCATATGAGGTCGAATGAGAAGTGGTGGTTGCCTTTTCAGTTCCAAGTATCAATATTTTATTAACATTGCATAAAAGGCTTTGCTGTGGGAATCATGTTACCAATGCAACATATTAAATACAGACACTTTTATTAACTTAATAAAAATTGCTCTTGAACTGTATATGTAATACGTCAAATGAAAAACCTCAAACTGTGAACCTTTCCACAATCAATTTATTTCTAAAACTTATCAAATTGTTCTTTTACCAGCAGCTAACTTGGCAGCAAGTGGTGTATAGGAAGAATTTGGATCTACTTTTCCAAACATCTTGTAGGCCATATCTTTGTCACTGAATTCTAACCTGAAATATAATTTATTATAAAGAACAATATAAAAATAAGAAGATGTGGTATGATTGCCAATGAGACAACTCTCTACCAGAAACCAAATGACATAGAAGTAAGCAAGTTTGATTTACTCTTGCTTTTAGGTTGAAAAAAGTATTGTGCCAATGCAATACTAGCAAATTTATGATTTAGGTCAGGAAAAGAAATAATTCACACTAATTTACATACATACATGACATACTAACAGCTATTTTTGGACAGGTTGCATCAAGTACAAATTACCTTATAATGTAGTGATGTCTTGAGCGTGGGGAAAAAACATCTTTTTTTTGTTATCAATTCCTACAGATCTAAACCAACTTACTTGAAACCTCACAGAAATATTGCACACTTACTGAAATTGTGCGCCTGCTATTATGTATTATGGAGCTGTTTGCAGATTTCCCCCATTTTTCATGACTTGGGGAAAGATGTGTTTCAGCAAAGCTTACAAAAGAGGTTACCAATTTTGTGTATTGGTTGAAACTGAAGGACGAGATGGTTTAACAACTCATTCTACAGTTTTCAAACCACATCATTGAATTTGCACAGAAACATTTCACACATATAGCAATGTATAGTTTTTTTTTCTTATTTTTCAAGATTTGTGAACTCCAAAAAAAAGCACAAACTTAAAGTAATGAACTCCTACAGTTTTCAACCCAGATTCTTCAAACTTAACAGAGAATTCTTTGATCTTAAGCAACTCCCTTTCTGGGGTTGTTAACCCTCCTCCTCCTTTCCCCTTTATTTATGATTTATATTCAATATAATATATTACTTTAAAGTGATCATTATTGAACATTCTACATTGTTTGAAAAACATTATGTACAACCAAGTTATTTAAGTCTTTAAATCCATTTTAAATATTTCTATCATACGTAACAAATGGGGTAAAAATAAGTTTCAAATGTATGAAATTCATGTGTACTAAAGGGTCTGCATTAGAGAACAACAAAATAAAAAGAGCTAACAAATATCTATCCATTCAAGTTCAAATTCTGCAGTCTGCCGTGTCTTTTGATACATAATCCGAACACCCTTTTTCGTCACAGGATTTCAGGAAATTTTTTTTGGTCACTTGTTGAAAAAGCCAAGGGAAACCCTGTTAATTTCAAGTCGTGAGTAATCATTTACAGTATTTTCATGATAAAATCTGTTTTCCGTCATCAAGTAGAAGTTGAAAATATTTGTAAATGATTCTAGAACACATCACTTTTGTTAAAATAAGCCAAAATCACAACAAAATATCATAATGCTTTTTAGATTAAATTTCATCATGGCAAACTTTTACTTTCTTTTCTGGAGATTAGCAAAAATATTGTTGCCTTACTGCAAAGACTTACGGTAGTACTGTACAAGGCTAACCTTTTTCAAGCCTTCACAAGAGCAAAAATAGGATATGACAAAGAAATTTGACGACATATTTGATTTTGTACTTTTGAAGAACTGATACCACACATGCCACACATTATTACAGAAACACAACCAGCTGGGAAAGGTTTAAACCAGGTACGAGTTGGAAAAATGTGTTTTACCTCACAACTTCTGGCATGGCTTTAATCAGATCATTCATGTTATCAAATCCAATCTGTCTCCAATTCAGTTGCTCTTTAAGCAAGTTCTTGTAGTCTCTTGAAAAATCACTGACTAGAATTCCTCCTACTTTTGACAGTAGTACAGCTCTGACGTTTCTCTTGATGTTTTCTGGAACTGTACCCATAGTGTATTTTCTATAAATAAAGTGGATCAATTATTATGTATTTAATTCATTTAGCATAGCTTCTGACAACATTGGTTGAATTAATAAACATGTCTTTTCTTTATACCTGTATTTGAAATTGAATTTATCTTGGTTTTGATGGTAAAAATGTTATTCCAAGTATGACTTAAAGATGCACAGTAAAAGAAACCCAAGAACACAATAAAATCTGTAAAGGGTTCCACGGAACTGTGTTGCCTGTGATTGCTGCTGTAAGTGTAAAAGTGTGATGTTGACTGCCAAAAACTATATCTATTTATCAGTAAAATTATGTCAAAAAAAATTTTAAAAATCAAACTTTTTTTTAGATGTTATTTCTTGATCTTGACATGCTTGAAGGAGCTTAAGTCCAAGTTTCATAACATTCTGTGATGATTTGATGAAATTATTGATGTCTAAAAAATTTAATTCCAGACTGTATGTAAATGTTTACTGCAAAAAAAAAAACTTATGTAAAAAAGTAGATGTGGTATGATTGCAAGGGAGACATCATGTAGAGTCCAAATGACCAGGATTTAAGCAACTTTAGGTCAAAGTACACAAGTTCAATCATCAGTAAAATACTGAAAAATGATGAAAAAATATTTTCAAAGCTTTGCTTGAAACTTATTCAGTTAATCATAAAAAAAGTTTCTTCCAAAGTTTCAATAAATTCAATGAAGGTTTTGGCATTTTAAGTTATTGATGTCTAAAAAAAAATTGTAATGTGAAAAAAAAGGAAGTCCATTTACCAAGAAAATACAGAATAATGAAAAAATAGTTTCAAAATTTTACTCTGTATACGGTCTTTTGATCATTAAATAACATTAATTTGTATCAGTTTCATAAAATTCCATGAAGGTTTGACAGTTATTAATGTAAAAAAATAATTTAAACACAGGCCAAATCTAAACTTAAAGAAGTCAACGCTGCCATAATGTAGGATCTCTATTTCTTCCTTCCGCAGCAAATTGTTGCAAGCTCGACAAAAAACAGAAAAGATATTGAAATAATTTGCTATGAAATCACTAGCTTCTAAAATAAAATGTGTTTCATACATTAATATTTTTACATCAAAAAGCAATAAGCATGATAAGTAAATGGTTTGATATTGACAGACACTAAAAGGAAAGCATGATAAATCTCCCAATCAGCAAATTATTTTTCTGATGGTGATCTCCCACATTTGGTGGAGATGGATGACAACTTTAAATGAATGCATACCTGTCAACCTCTGAAACTGAAAATGCAGGTCATGACTTGCATTGAAGAAGAAAATGTCAGGTTAGAACACATATGAATTTTTTCGGTCCAATTTTAGTGTTGAGAGGGGTCTTTTTTATATATTATAACATATACATGTACCACTGAGTTTCCTAAAAAAATCACTTTTGTATTTGTTGAGTATATAAATATTTATCATTGATTAAATATCTTTCTGAAGCAATGCCCTTTTATTGTTTTATTCACACTAGTTTACTTCTTTTTATTAATGAATGTCATAAACCCCAGCTATACATGTAATTAGAAATCAATTATAGCTAATGTGCTCCTATACACAGGAGGAAGACAAATAGAAAGAAGTTAGTGTGTTTTCTTTCAGTGAAATATCTAGAGCATATGGATTTGATTTAAAGCTTTTACATTTAAGGGCATACGATACAGTTTTGATCCCACAATGATTTTTTAACGAAAAATTTGCATACAAGCTATTTTCCACTTAGGTAATTCAAATATGTAATAAAAAATATACCTTCATGCTAAATTTAGAGATAAATAGGGTCAAAATTTTAAACATTTACTTAAAATTTCGATTTTTTGTACATTTTCTATCCTTTGGACAGACATACTTAACTTTTTTGTTTCAAAAGATAAACACATGCAGATTTTTGTATAATGATTTGGAATATCTTCTTAACAAAAATATGCTCTTAATTTGTGTAACAATTCCTTGAAAAAAATTCCTTTTTATTAAAATTTCATGATTTTAGTAAAAAAACGACATTTTTTGCTGCATATCTATCTAATTTAAAAAAAATTCATTGGTGATTTTTTTCATAAAAATTGAAACAAATTATCTTCATACAGTAAGTATCAAGTTATTTGGCATTTTAAAAAAGAGGGGTCCATGTACTCGTTTTCAAGCTAATGATTAAAATCCCTCGAAAAATGCATCTTTTCCCGATAAGTCGCAGTTTGACGTCGCGAAAAATAACATATTACGTGAGCAACGTCATTACCTCCCCTGTAACTGTATCCTACGCCCTTAAGTGATAACAAATTTATTCTCTCCAACGGAAATGTATTAAAAGGTTCAAATTGTTTTCAAATGACTTTTACAGGATATTTTGATATTTTCAAATGGCAAATCTTTTAATCAGGACATAGAATTGTATGTCAAGCTTGACTGGCTTCAACTTTCTGGGGTACAATTAACAAACAATCCTCGAATTGTTACTTTTCAATCAAATGTAATGTTTTGATAGCTGTCATTGGCACGGTAAATAAGCAAATTCTAATTTCAATTGTTTACCTTTTCAAAGGAAAAAATGCCGAGAAAACCGAAAGTATATTTGACTTCTAAATACCAGAAACAATATTACCGGTCAGAAATGTGGGTGAAAACAGGTCATTTTCTAAAATCCCAGGTTATTTGAATACCCGGCGGGTACTTAAAAAATTCTGTGTGAAAGGGGAAATTCTCGGGTGTAACCCGCAGAATACAGGTCAGTTGACAGCTATGTGAATGACAAAGTTCCAGAAAAATGGTAGACTCAAAAGTCCACTATCAAAGTTTCAAATCCCAACCATGTACAGTTCTAATTTGGTAATTTCAAAATTGGAGCAATAAAAATCATTATTTAGTATCGATATATTTTAACACAACAACAACAAAATATTAGATATATGTAGCACTTCAAATACTAAGTGAGAATCTGAAATTTTACTACAATCATTTTACTGTCATTATGCCTTGGACTACCAGGAACATCAGGTAGAGAGGCAATGGAAGTCGAAGCCAATATGCAACCTATCGACCTAAGAATCTAGGAAATATCAGTGTGTGAATTGGCAAAAATTCAATCTAAGAACATAGTAGAACCAATTAAACAACAACTGGAACAGTATCTTACCAACAACGATACTTATGAACAACAAGAGTCACCTTTTGGTAAAGCTGTAAACCAATCTGTAGACATGTTCAAAGCCACAAAGGTAGATATCAAACTCATTGAACCAGAATTTACATACAAAGCTGGCACAGATTTTATGCTGATGAGAGCATCAAGCTACTGGAGTCAACTTGGTAGTTCAAAGAAAAGAACTGCAGAACAAACTGTTGAAAGCAAACAGGTTGTAAAGGACCTACTTGGAGACAGTACCGACTCAACTATAGTGGCACTCACTGACGGCTCTGTCAGGTAATCCAGGACTGTATGGAGCAGGGACGGTAGTATATTCCGGAAATAGCCATGGCGTAAGCTTAAAGAGGCCAGTAGCTAACAGAGGATCAATACTACTTGCCGAACTTATAGCTATCCTTATGGTTCTGGAGCACTGTATTACATCAATTAAGGACCAGTTTTCTGAGGTCATAATACTATCAGATAGCCAGACTGCTGTAGGCATCTTGACTTTGCACTGGAAATCTTCAAACTACATAGACACCATAACAGACATTAAAGAAAGTATGGGGACACTCTTGAGACACAGCATACTAACAACCCTATCTTGGATCCCAGGCCATGCTAATATAGCCGGGAACGAGATAGCGGACCAGTTGGCGAAAGATGCTGCAAAGGAGGCCTCATCACTGAATGACCAATATAATGTCATAACTATGTCGGATGTCAGAAGTGCAGTCAAGATGTCTACAAAACTGAAATGGCAAAGCAAATGGACAATTGGTGAAACAGGAAGACACCTGGTACCTATTGTTGGAAAAATAGTTCAACTAGACCTCCCTAACACTCAAACTGGAAGAATACTATCAGAATTAAGAACAGGCTACAGCAGACTAAACAAATACAGAAACCAATTAGGTCAATCCCTCACGCCATATTGTGAATGCGGAGAAGAAGAAACAACAGAACACTATTTGATATACTGTCCGAGATACCACCAAGAAAGAGAGGACTTAAAAAGACAACTGGAAATAGTTAACATTCCACTGGATATTCAATCACTACTTTCACCATCAAAGAGAGAAACATATGAAAAAAATGCACAAATTATAGGGGAATATATATCTAAATCAGGGCGTTTTCAAGAACTAGCAAGTCCTGATACCCGATCCTGCGCCTAAACTAACTTTTCAAAGTACTACATGAGAAATTACCAGGAGAAATGGTGCACCGTATGAGGAATATTCTGTACAAGAGAGACTAGTCGTGTCAATTTTTTACCTTAGGATCAGGATCAGGATACAAAATATGCAAAGGGAGATAATTTTGTGTAGCCCAATTGGACCATTTTAGCCAGATCAAGCTATATTCATGATATTAGCTCAAAACAGAACCTTTTTAAATAACGATATTTGTTGTAGAATAACAAGAGCAAAGTGATATATTACACTTGAAATTTTCTGCTTTAAAAACTTTTGGAAACTTTAAACAGTCAAGGGTCTAACTTAAATAAGTTATTAGAGAAAAATAACATACATTTGTTATTGTGTGCTAAAAAATCTAAAATCTGTGATAACATATGTACGTTACATGTTTCAAAGAGGCATTATACATCCTTTATTTTGTTAAATTGTATACAAGTTCTATTGATATTATAATTGTCTTTATGTATATTAAACTTTAGAAAGTCCATAGTTTGCAAATCATGTATAACACACCCATGTTATTACAGAAAAAATATGCCTGTAATAACTAAAGGGTGTTATTGTAGCTTCTCTACATCTCTTCAAAGCCTTTTCTCAGACATATATATCAATGTATTTTAATTTATTGTAATAAATAATGATTAGAGCATGTAATGAAGTTCTGAGCAAGCTTCCTAGTCATTCCCAAGTATCTCATGTAATAAGTTAAATGCCTGTAATAACTAAGCCTTGTTATTACAGCTAAGTTTATACTTAAAAGCCTTGTCTCATTGATTTACCATGGTTGATCAAAAATGTATTAATTGAATTGGAAAATTAGTTTTCAAGGTTATGTATTAAGTTACTGCACAAGTTTCAAGAATTCCCAAGTGCCCACTGAAAATAATTTTTTTATGATACATTTAACTGATAACTTTCTTTCTTCTTTCTTTCTACAGGTATGAATCGCCGTTCTAGATCGGCGCACTCCTACATAGTAGGATGGCTAATGCGCTATATACAAATATACACCCGCACCCACTAAAAACTCATATTACACAAAAAGGAACGTGCCACTAATCCACCAATTCATGCATATATATATATAACGGTAACGGTAAAAGCGTGCTGCACAAATACTGTGTTGTTATTTACATATTATATACATCGTACATTACAGTAAAGTTACGATTAAAACGGATGTGATCATCTTCACTGCTCCAAGCAAATACTAGTTGCTAATTTATGTTAGGTGTGCGAATATATACATTAGCTTTATAGCTGTCTATAGGTAAGCACTAAATGTTAATGTCTTATATTTTGGACATACTGTTAATATTGGATAAATGCGTTCATCTGCAGAATATGTAGATATATTTAGAATTTTGGTACACTAAAGCACTATGCGGTAAATATGCAGGAAAGAAGAGAATGTTAAAGCACTATGCTGTAAAATGGCCAAATAAACGATACATGTAGGTAAATAGCCAACCGGATTGTCATTATTTTTTAATAAATAATATGCTTTTACATAAACTGTCACTACACCCTCGCCCCTACCCTGCCCTCTGCCTCATTCTACTGGTATGCATGTCGTAGCAGAACAGTCGTGTGAGGTTTTCTAGCTCTATGTACTGTTGATGTTTCATATGGAATCCATAGTTAATGCTTTTGTGAGTACAGTCCATCAGAATTTGTACATGCATGTTACAGTTAACTAAGTTCTGATAGAGACCATTCTTTAAGTTGTCCAGGTATAATTTTATTTTCTGGAGGTGCCTTTCATGTGTATGCGTATGTCTACTGCATGAGAGTATGAAGTGTTCTAGGTCTTCATTTGCTGTATTACACAATGTACATATTGGGGATATATTCTTATTGTGTCTAGACCTAACTGCCTGTAGCAGATACGTTTGCATTACTAGCCTGCTCTTTATTTCTCCTGTTTTCACATTTGTAGGGTTGTTTCCTGTACACTGCCAGATATTATCCGGCATAAATGATGGGTTTTAATGTATTTGAAGATATGCCAATGTCTTTTTATTGGATTGGTCTTCAAGGCATATTTCATGCCAGTATTTATTTTGATGATATCTAACTATCCTTTTCCATTTTTCCTTTGATTTTGGGTGTTTCATAAGATTCTCAACCGGTTCCATCCTGTACTTTGTCAGAGCTTCCTCTACTCTATTTATAAATATGTTGCTTTTTTCATTTTTCATTGCAACTTGACGTTCCAGGATTTGATTTTCTAATGAGTTATTGTTTCTTATTATTATGTTCATCAACAAGGATAGCATATTTCTGTCTATCACCATACGGATTGGTACTGCTCCAATTAATGTGTAGACTGCTGTGTTGGCTAGCTTATTGGGAAGGCCCTGTAACTGCTTTAAGATTTTCCGTTGCATTGTTTCCATTTGGTCCATTTCTTTCTTCTTAATTGGCATGACCTCCAACCCATATGTCATTTTTGGAACCACAGATTGTGGGATACACGAGGAGAAAAACCTTTCCTTATATGGAGACCAGCTCCTAACATACCATAAATAGTGGCCCTTCCTACTTTCAGTTTTTCATCAATATCAATTGTATTCTTTTCATTTCTGGTTATACCTAGGTGTTTTGCAGTTTCACTCCTACCTATCTGAGAGTTGCCAATGTTTACTACTCTGTCCTGTTTGGTATTATAGCATACAAGATCCGATTTCTGTGGGTTGATTTTGACCAGGTCCCTCTGTGTATGGTGGTATACAATGTCCATAATGCCTTGTAGTTCACATTCAGAGTTTGCTAGTACTAAAATGTCATCTGCACATGTAGGTGTAGCAATGCCTATTGTCCCTGTATGGCATCCTAATCCACTTTCTGTAACACTATCTAGAATGGCTTTATTATAGCATTTGTATAAGGAGGTCGATAGTTTTGCTCCTTGCTGAATTCCTTGGTTGACAGATATTTTGTCAGAAACAAGATCGTCCCATTTAATTCTAACGCTCATTTCTCTATACATATTACGGAGTAGGATCCACATGTCACCGTCAATGCCATAGTGGTAGACCTTGTTGAATAGAATCTCATGTTCCAATTTGTCAAAAGCCTTTTCTGCATCTAAGGTTAGTAATAGGACTTCCTGGTCGTCTTCACTAGATTGTATTATAGCTTCTGATGCCAGGAATGTGGCAAATATCATGGGTATTGCTTCTGTAAATCCTCGTTGTAGCTGGTTTTGGATTTGGTGGATCTTTATATCTATTCTTGATTTGAGTACACTCTGTAGGATTTTATTGAAGATTTTGGTCACTGTTATTCCTCTATAGTTTGCCGGGTTTTGACGGTCCTTATTTTTCTTCAATACTGGTGACATTATTCCTCCTTTCAGCATCTGTGGGATATCAAGTTGTTCTGTTACTGTATTGAGGATATGCAATATGAGCGGTATAAGCTCAGTCTCAGTGTTTTTGTAGTGTTCGGCTGAGATTCCATCGATATCTGAGGATTTTCCGTTTTTAAGTCTTTTCACAGCATCATGTATTTCCTCCTCTCTTATTGGTTCAATTTTAGCTTTCCCCTTTTCTATCTTTTCAATTATTGTATTTTGCAGAGTAGAGAGCTCATATTTTTCGTAATCAAAATCCTGCTTATAGTCTGGATTTGATAGCTCGTAGAAATAGTCTGTCCACATATGAAGAATGTCCTCGTTCGTTTCAGCCATCTGATTATCTCTTCGTAGCATCTTTGTAAATCGGTTTCCATCTGACCTTTGCGTTTTCAGTAATTTGTGGAAGAGTTTAATGTCTGAGGAAGATGCTGTCATTATCTGGTTTGCCAATTTTTCTCTTTGCGAGACATATGCTTGTCTGTGAGCCTTTCGTAATAACCTTTTGGCTGTTGTTAGCTGTGATTTTAGAGGATTATTTTTGTCTTTTGGTGCTCCTCCATTTTTTTCATAAGGCATGTTTTTCCTTAGTAATCTTTGATGCTTCTGATATATTTTTATTCCAAAGGGATTTCCCAGTGCTTTTTGTTCTTATTGATTTGTTGTAGTTCGGTATAGCCTCATTGCATGCATTATGCATTACTTTTTCTATAGATGTGATGTCCTCCTCTATATTTTTGTTACTAGCTTAAAGTATTTTTTCCACTCCATCAGATATGGTCAGTTGATATTTTTTTTTTTTCCCATTTTGTTCTTACAATGACTGATTTTGGTTTGTTGGATTTTCTAATCAGTTTTCTCTTGATTGTAGCTATGACAGGTACATGGTCGGATGTGTTTTCTGCTTCCATATCTAAGATCTGTACATATTGTGTTAGGTCTTTACTTGCTGAGAAAAAATAATCAATTTGTCCAGAAGATTTCCCGTTATGATGGAAAAAGGTTTCTTTCTCTGGGTATTCTTGGTTTAGTTCCAGTGAGTTTTCTGCCAAAAATTTCTTTAATAAAGGATCATGAGATGTTTTTGATCGATGTATAGACCCGTTCAAGTCTCCACATAGCAGAATATCATGAGTGTTCCTGTATTTTTTTATTATTTCTGTCATTTGTGCAAGAGTATCTTTGTACTCATTATCCATATCTTTGTTGTCAGAAGGCATGTATACATTAATGAGACATAAGGGTGTGTTGTCAGTTTCCATTTGTATAACCTGGATTCTATTGCTCCCATCAACCATTACTGATATTTTGTCATCCATTTCTTTTTTCCATAGTATGGCTACCCCGCCATAGCCTCTACGGGCAATCATACTCAGCTCTGGAATTTTGTCATCTATGCTTTTGGCTGTTACAATCATATTTGTGTCAATATTGTGTAAAAGGTGCTGTTCTGGTTTAAAAAGCCAGTGCTCTTGTAGGCAGCACAGATCTAACTTCTTGAGGAGTTGCTTTAAGTATGTCATGTTTCCTTTTACACTTTGCACATTGAAAGTTCCTATAGTGACTTGCGTCGCTTCTTTCTGTTTCCCGGGCCTATCTCTAAAAAAATGGTTCTTATTCTCCTTTGATGGCCTCATGTTTGGCATACTTGGGTTTGGCAATCTAATCTCTGTATTTTGGCTGTTGCTTCCATTGCCAGCTGATCTTTGTGTTTGCAAGTTTTCATTAATCTCCCTTTGACTAGGGTATTTTTTGTAGTAGTTTTCTAGTACATCTTTGCCATTTATGTTGTTAACATGGTTTTGTTCCGTTCTTATAAGGGGAGGTGCTCCATGGTATCTTGTTGGCGCATTCATGTACATTTGAGCTCCTTGAGCTCTTCTCACAGCTTCTTGGTCTTCTATACATGTTCTGTTTTGTATATATCTGGTAGGTTCACTATTATTCTTCAGGATGTATCTTTCATTGCTGGTTCTTTGTATTCCTAAGCTCTCACATTGGTGTTCTATTTGCTGATTCTTTTGGCAAGCAGAGGTTTTATTTTCATTATTAATACAATCTCTGATTGATGGGCTTTGATCCTGCACAATATTAGTAGGATGTATGTTTGCTATGTGTCTGGATGTACTATAGCCTTCATCATGACACTTAACATTTGTGTCGTCCTTGTTGATTTTCTTTTCTAATCTATCAGTAATGGTTTGCTGCATCTCTAACAGTGACATTTTGTTTTTTAGTTCCATCATTTCCATTTGATGTCCTATTTTGATGTCTCTTATCTCAAGTTCATACTTAAATTTCTCGAGCATGCCTTCAAGTTTTTCCTCAATGTAAGATTCCTTATTTGCATGTTGTTTTTGGCATAAGCATTGTTCTTGTTCATTATTGGTCAAAGTTGTATCCTTGATTTCCAGTTGTGATCTGAGTAAATTGATGGTGTTTTTGTTATCTCTATTTACATCTTCTAGCATAGCTATTCTTGCTTTACATTGTACAAGTTGTCCCTCAAGTTGTCTTTCTTGGCTAGATACATCCTTTGTTTTATTAGGCTTTTTTGGTTTTTGTTTTATTGGTATCTTCAGGATGGTGTCTTCTTCAGAGACAATAGTTGCTGTTTCCCCTGTACATGCCGCTCTATTTTTTGCTGCTTTGTGGTTGACTGTTGTTTCAGCCCTGTTGTTTTCTTGACTGTTGGACACAGTTTGGTCCATTTGTTTACATGTAAAGCATATATAGTCATTATTCATGTCCTCTACATTTGCTACTCTATCTTTTTCACAGTGAGCATGCATGGTTTGTTCACATCGGCAGCAAAAGTATGTTGGGGTGACAAGTCCATTCACAGATTTTGCACAAATGCTACATAGTATCATCAGCAAGTTGTCCAAACTATTATCAGTATTAGTCATATTAAGCTCTATGGATTTATCAAGCGAGGCGTCCCCACCAGATTGTTGTTGTCCTGGCAGCAGGGCGTCCCTACTAGCAGGATTCTGACTAGATTGTAGTATTTTTTCCAGCAAGGCGTCCCCACTAGAACTCTGATGTAATATTCCTCTTTCATATGTTTTAATAGCCAGTAAGGCGTCCCTACTAGCTTTATCCAGCAAGGCGTCCTTACTAGATTGTTGAGATCCTGCCAGTGAGGCGTCCCCACTAGATTGTTGAAGTCCTGCCAGCGAGGCGTCCCCACTAGCAGGTTTCTGTTTAGGTTGTGATGTTTTTACCAGCGACACGTCCCCACTAGATTGTTGAGATCCTGCCAGCGAGGCGTCCCCACTAGCAGGTTTCTGTCTAAGTTGAGATGTTCTTACCAGCGAGGCGTCCCCACTAGCCTTCAAATCATTGTCCTGTGTATGAGTTACCAGCGAGGCCTCCCCACTAGTTTGCATACTCTCTATACATCAGTGTTCCAGCTAGGTCGTTTTCACAGGGCGGTCTGCCCGCCCTTTCCGGAGTGCCGCCCTGTGCCCTTTTTCAGACGCCCTGCCCTTTTTCTCAAGTCCATGCCTTTATTGTCGTATTATTTTGATGAAAATACTATTATTCTACCTGTCTTCATATTTATGACAGGTTTATGACCCTCAGCTAATTAACATTTACAGCTGGTGTAATAAGTTGTGATTACAGATAATCCTCTTATCACCATCGAAGGGTCGTTAATCTGTTAATCAAACCTCATAATTGACCATTGTAATTATTTTTCCCATTAAATTCGGTCAGTCACCATTTCAATTCAGGATTTCTCAAAAGACCACAATTTACAGTTCGTTTATCCATAGATGTTTTTGTAGTTTCGTCAATTTAACAAAATTGTTTTTCCCCAGAGTGTTCATTTAATTTCATATTTTCTCAAACGATAACTTATTCCAGCTCAGTTGACGTAGTTTCGTCATTTGAACGTATTTTCGTCATGTTTTATAAAACTTTTCATGAAATCTTTTGACAATTTTGATTATAAAGATAAAACTTCAATAATATTTTCACGATTCAAACATGTGCTTTCTTTATCATAAATCGAGCATGCGTGAACGTATCTTTATAAATAGACAATTAAATGTAAAATACAAAATCATTTAGTTTCAAATTAACCAGAGACAAATATTTATTTTACTGAGCAACTGAATTTAAAAAAAAGATAATTTCTTGCCTTTATTTTAAACACAAACCAATCCGTAAATGAACACCGATTCATTCTAAATTAATTATCCTCTTGTCACTTCCTGTTTTCATTTCGCTTAAAAATGGAAAGTAACGTAAACGTGATCTTTTCTTGATATATTTAAAATAGAGTCTTTTTAATCATTCCAAGCTCATAAAATTGAATTCCAAATATCGATTTTAAATGTTTTCACAGGGATATTGATTATGCAGTGTAATAGTCATTACAATTTCATTTATGCTGTGATTCTTTGCTTTGAAAAAGAGGAACCTGACTTTTGTTGATCAGGATGTCCCCTCAAAATAACTGAAATTGTGAACTAAATTTCTGGATCCTTGTTCTTATCTTCATGTTTAAGCATCACACCAGTAGAATCATACCATGACTGCCTACATTTGTAGCATGCATAAGGCCTTCAAAGATCCTTGTCCTTGCAGGACTAGGGCATATGTATAGCTAGTAATATACATCATTGGTCCCTTACTGTTACCCGAAATAAGGTTGATTTTCATCTAGCGTAAAAGTTACTAAACCCTCTCAAAACTCCTAGCTGAAACCCCTTGCAGTTTACATAGGACATGCCCTTTTTGAAATATCAATCATCGTGCTAAAGTGCCCTTTTCATGATTGGCTCCCTGCCCTTTTGAAATCCTAGCTGGAACACTGTACATTGCTTAATTTGTTGTTCAAGAAGTTTATTTAGTTGTGGGCAATTTCCTTTTCTATCCATACTAGCTGCTATATCCTGCAAGTGCGGTAGGAATTTCTGCCTACCTCGGCCATTAACTTCTATCCGGGATGTTGTGTGGAAGAGATTTATGCGATACTGCTGTTTATTGCTGTTTAAATTTATTACAGAGTATGAGGTTCTGGTGCAAAACCCATGTTTATCTTTTTGGTCTTTAGCCTGTATCTTGTAAATGTTATGGTTAGCAAAATATTCTGTCATGGCCAATTTAAGGAGCTCATATAATTAGGTAGAGATGCTGCTAATGATAGTTCAAGTATGTAATTTTCATGTTTATACATAAGTAGAATATCAGCTTGTCTGTTGCATTGTTCAAGCTTTTTGTCCATGGCCTGCCTTCCTTTTATTAAGACTAAAATTTTCATACTTTGATGATGTAAATATTGATGGTTTGACTTTATTTCTCGCAGATGTTTGTGTTGCTAGTTCCATATTTATTTATCAAATTTTTCTTTTTCTTTTTCTTTATTTTTTTTTTTTTTCTTTTTTTTACTTTTAGTTGAGTTGAAATATATTATTGACTTTAATAATACCAGGTGCCAGGTCCAGCTTTATTTTGCCTTTTTTGATTTTTTTTTGGATTTATTCTTTTTTCTCTTTTTAGGTGGTAGTTGTGAAAAGCAGTCTTGCAGAGCTTTAGTAGCTATTCTTCTGAGCCAGAGCCTTGCAAGTATTTTTTTGGGATGAACACCGTCGTCTTCAAGTAGTGAAAGATTGGTATGTGTGGTGGTTTTACCTTTAGGGTTATGGCCTTTTGACCCTCTCCAGAGACCTTGCATAAATTTTGGAGATCTGTTTTCACTACCGTTTAGAAGACGTATTTCAAGGTTGAGTTCATCTAGTTGATACTCAAGGTGCGTGTCTTGCTCTTGATAGTCCTGGTATTCAATACATACATGTGAACCTCCCGACGGGAGTACAATAATCCCGTTTTCAGGGGTCTCCTCCCGTCCTCCCGTTAAGGAGAAAAAAATCCTGTGTATGAAATATTTCATGAATGAAAATTTTAAGCTTCCATTTTTGATAATTTCTTACTACCGTACGGGTGTAATTGACACCTGTGTTAAATTTTACCTGTAAATCAAAGAAGATGTATAATTATATGGCTTCACTTGGCAGCTTGGGTGTCAAACATACTGGTAATCAACGATGTTTACCTCTGGCTAACTGCCGTTGTGTAATAAAAACTTTGTGTATTGAAAAATAAATTTTGGTTACTTCCCTTTGATTTATCCTGTTTTAACTTATTTTTCTTTTAAAAATTGAAATTGAAAAAGAATATAAATGAATCATATTTTAATCAAATAATCATATAAGGATGGTATTTAAATGAATTAAAATTTTTGAGACAAATAAAAAATATAAATTTATAAATTATTTTAGGAATCTAGACTTCTTTTCAAGGATTAAATTGAAATTTATATAGTAAGTCTGACCTTTATGCGTGAAATTTACAAAATTTTAAAATTTGGACTGAACAAAATTCCTTGTCAAATATAATTCTTACCAGATCCTGACAATGAAATATGTTTAAATAATCTTGTCAGTACAGTAGATTATCAGTGATTCAGCTAATTAAAGCAAAATATTTTACACTGTTTGAGTCTTAAGCTTTCTAGAAATATGACTATCATAATACTATTGTTATTGTTTGTTATTTTTTTAATTAATTTATCATGTTATAAATATACATGTAAAGCATATTTCTTTCTTATTTGTCTATACAGTTACCAATGATAAGGAGATGGAGACAAGAATACATATCTATACACAAAGAAAAGGTCATAATGATTTTTTGCAAGCAGTGAACAATCAATTATCAAAAATAAAATTCGTAAGGGTTCCGCGGAACCCAGTGTCTCGCCTACTTTTGCTGTTAATCGCAGGCTCAACAAAATGAGGAAAAATTGATAAAAATATTCCTCTCTATACTATCTTTTGATTGTAAGTAGCTTCTGTCCAAGTTTGGTAAAAATCCAGGATAGTTTATGAATCTAATAAATGTTTTAAAAACTTAAAACTGCAGACTGTATGTAATGTTAACTGGAAGAAAAACTAAGTCCATTTATAAGTAAAATATGGAAAAATGGAACAAAATTTTAACAAAATTTACTTCTAGATACTAGCTTTTAATCATAAACAAGCTTCTGTCCAAGTCTGGTACAAATCCAGGATGGTTTAAGAAAGTTGTTAAAATTTCAAAACTTTAACCACAGAGTGAATGTAATGTTTCTTGGCAGAAAACTAAGTCCATTTATAAGCGGAAAAAGAATTTTTTTACAAAATTTACTTCTGGATACTATCTTATGATCATAAAGAAGCTTTTTCCAAGTCTGGTAGAAATCCAGGATAGTTTAAGAAAGTTATTAAAATTTCAAAAACTTTAACCACAGAGTGAATAACGGCAGAAAACTAAGTCCATTTATAAGTAAAATACGGAAAAATAGAATTTTTTTACAAAATTTACTTCTGGATACTATCTTATGATCATAAAGAAACTTCTTTCCAAGTTTGGTAGAAATCCAGGATAGTTTAAGAAAGTTATTAAAATTTCAAAAACTTTAACTACAGAGTGAATATTTGTGGACGCCGCCGACGACGATGGAATGTAGGATTGCTATGTCTCGCTTTTTCGACAAAAGTCGAAGGCTCGACAGCAAAACAAGAAACAGATTCTTCTCAATATTTTTTTTTAATAATGTGACATCATTCAAATAGAAAGGCAACAAGGGTACTATAAACATATTACATTCTGATGGAAAATTGATAAGAAAACACTTTAAAAGACAATTTCTACATCATACGGTTACATTTACGACAAAATTTATGTCGATAAAAAACCTCCTGATCTGAGTCCTTATCTCCTGACCAAAATTTCCCAATCTCCTGATCTGAGTTTCACAGTCCATCACATGTATGTCAATATGCCCTTTTTTGTAGTTCCAATGTTGTATTGAAATTGAAGGCACCTCCAGAAAAACAATATTTGTTGATGTATGGCCAGGGAAGGGGTGACAGGTGCGAATCGAAATTTAAAGTCCCTGTGTTGATTTTCGTGGCAAAATAGTTTTAAGTGGAATGAGTTTAACACAAATAAATATACGGTTTGGTGCGGGTGTGTGACAAAGGCTTGCAAACAATATTTTTCTGTGCTCTGTGAGTTGTGTACGTCTGTCTTCACCAATCACGTGCTTTATCCGATAACAAACATATGTTACTACAGATTAAGAGAAAGTATCCGTAATAACACATGTATGTTATTTTTCTCTAATAACTTATTCAAGTTACACCCTTGATTGTTAAAATTTATAGATTTACCATATTTTCAAGTGATAATAAACCAAAAATAAATCACTGATGCTGTTAGATAGATTTTAACCAATGAACCTTTTTAAGCACTAGTGCTTTTCCAACTACAACTAATGTGTATTCAGTTTGTAAACAAAGAAAACGAAAGTAGCCATGATTTAGCCTACATTTTATTCTACACTTCATTTTCACTACCACCCTACAAGTAAGTTGGAAAATAATCTGTTATCATTTTCTTTTAAATATGACAGCACCTTTAAAAATCAACCTTCACCAGCAAGACATATTGTTGTCGATGTGTATGTCATCTGTGAACTGGCGGACAGGTACTATTGTACAAATCAGTGACATTTATAAATTATAGTTGGCAATCGACGAATCGTACAAAAATTTGTGCCTAAAAGCATAGCTTACAGATATCATTTCACAAATGCATATATATTATATTTAGTAGGAATCATATTTTAAAAGATGAAATCTCCACATACTATATTCTCTGCAAAAATGTAGAAATTAAGGACACACTGTTTTCATTCCAAATTTTGCATGCGTGTTCTCCATTAAAGTTTCTCGGTTGCGGAACTGAGAGGGTATGTTCCGGAAAACTATTAAATATTTTCTACTTTAAAGAACGGAAAAAAGAGAAAATTGTATATTAAAAATTCAGTGTATACTAATTTTAAATTTTTGCTTATTAACATATAAAATGTGTTCACTTTTCAAGCACAATTTGTATAAATTTAGGTCGGGGCACAAGACTCTTTATATACTTCGAATTGATTCCCGCGTAAATTTCAGATTGCCATGAAGTGAAGCGTGACAGGGTCAATAGGTAGTTATTAAACTGTTAAGGTAAATGCAATACACAAATCCCACACAGGTACCTATATGAATTAAATAAAGAACTTCCTCGTTGTAAGCGATAAACCTGTCAATCGGGTTCAGTGTTTCTCATATCTCTGACTGACGATTAGTTAAATATAAAATACTAAGTCTACTAACATTAACTATATAATATCCACTGTTATTAGCATGATAAAATTGCAAAATGAAGGAATATAGATTTCATGAAGGATGTCTTGACCACAAATGGGTATGTTGATTTTTTTTATTATCTTTTTTTTTTCTAATTACTGTATAAACTTTCAAAACACAATTAAGTTAAATACAATGTGGTAGAAATGAGATTCAATTAATCATTTTGTACAGTAACATTCATAGTCCGTAGATATTTTTTTACAGATGTCCGCTTTTGCTTTGACAATCACATTATTATGCATATATATCATGTATATACTCAACAGTTATTTAAAGTATCAAACCTTTATCATTCAGACTAAAAAAAATCACTGCATAGTGTTATCTATTTTTTGCTATCAGTCTTAAAACAATGTTGACAGAATTACACATTGTATTATACGTCTTTTATCTAATGTTTAATGTATTAAATGGTAGTTAATAAGAATTGGCCGAAATGTGACCCTTTAAAGTTTCTTTACTGAATGTTGTTTATTTAATATTACCAGTATTATAAATAAATACATTTAACAGTGATAACTTTGTTTTAAATTAAAAGAACTCTGTTTGTTTCAATCCTTTAAACAGTTAGAAATAAATATGTTGCAATGCAAGAAAAAATTAGATTGAAAAAGTCATTTTAATATACCCATCTGTCTAGAGACAGAAATCTAATGATAATAATTAACAAATCCTTCAAATGCAAATCACAAATCTTGTTTAAGTGAAGAAATTTTTGCAAGTTTTTGTGTATTAATGATTCAGCATAGACCAACACAATATACATATATGATTAAAATGAATAATCTAAGACTGATACTTTTTGAAAAATGTTTGCTTTCTAAAATTTTCTTCAAAAGTAAAAAGTAAACATCAGTATGATGAGAGTTATCAATGAACTATAAAAAATGAGGTTGACTTGATATTTTCCCAAATTAATATGTATAAATATTTTTAAATGTAGATGTTAAATCATATTATATAGTTTAGGATTACTACTAGTGCATTTGTTTTTATGCAATATATACTTTTTTACTGCATTTGTTTCTTACATAATAATGCTTTTTCTTTTTATTGATTTAAATTGTAAAAGAGATGCTAGTGCAGATGTTGTACATGTGTCATTGTTTAGCATGTTTGATCATTAGTACTTTTAAATGATAGTACATGTATACAGTCTATGCCAAAATCAGAAGATTAAATGAAAATTAGATAATGAATTAAGACAGTATTGACATTTACCTATCTTATTAAAAAATGTAGGGATTTTCCCCAGTGTCTACAATCAGGTCAAAAACTTGAACAGAGTCCTCTGAAACTTATTAAGTGTTCACTAGAATTTGCTGATAGGGAATTTTTAGAGATAAATAAAAGATAAACATGATACAGATGAACAGCTTTTTGTTTACACAGGATTTCACCAAACACCAGTGTTGGCATGTTTGGAGACTGAATTTTTATATCTTAAGTATATTTTTATAAACACAGTTCTCAAGTGCTTTTACTTTTTAATAATTAAAGATGAGATGACAAAATCTATACAATTATAAAAAAATCTTAAAAATTTTTAATTTATCTGAGTTTGAAATATTTTCGGATAAATATTTATGTAAATCATATCGGAAGTTTTGAACAAGATAAAGATAAGCACTATTTACTTATGATATATAAGTTTATTTGGCTCGCTACTTAATACTGCTCTAGGTCAATACTATATATAGGATGACTTTTTTCTGACGTTTGTTGGCTCATTTTGCAAACCTGACTAAAGATCATCTTTTATCACCATGATTTTGATTGATTTAATGCATGACTTTTAAATAGTTGCAAGAAGATTTATGTGTTTGCTATGACTGAGACTTAATAACAATGGTATATGCTTCCCAAATAACTAATCCTACTCATTTCCCATTTCTCACAATTTCATACTGTTTCTCTTTTCCTCTCATCTTTGTTTACCTCTTTTCCTTCTTAAAACAATTCACATCCCATTTTTATTGATTTCCATAAAGCTTGATTCCTCATCATTGATATACCACTCTGTAACTTGAAAATGAAGTCCCCCTTACTCTATAAATGATTAATCATGTTTAAAAACCTATTATTGATCAGTGTTTGAAGTAAGTGCTTGCTCATTTGCCCACTAAAGTTGAAATTGGCAATGGGAAATCCAGATAGAATATATATATTAATTAATGAAGGACTTTCAAAACTACTGTTAGAAAGTATTGAAACAATTGCAAATCATGTTTATTACTCATTGTTCAAAAGGTATTGAATATACTAGAAAAGAATATCATATGGGCAAATTTTATCATCAATGGGCAAGTTAATCATGGAATGTACTTTCCCTTTGGGCAAATTTATGACCATAACTTAGTAAAACACAAATTTATTTACAAAAAGTTGCAGTAGACTTAGGGTAAACATCAGAAAACAGATATAAATATATAAATCAGAAGATGTGGTATGATTGACAATGAGACAACTATCCACCAGAGACTAAAGGATGTCGATGTAAGTATCTATGGAACATCATACAGCCTTCAACAATAACCAATACCCATACTGAATAGTAAGCTATATAGGACCCTAGAATGACAAAATGTGAAATGAGAAAACCAACAGCCTGATTTATGCTTCAACAATAAACAAATGTGAGATGAGAAAACCAACAGCCTGATTTATGCTTCAACAATAAACAAAAAAACAAATATAGCAGACAGCCATTGAACCAGCAACAACCAATGAACCAATAGATTACAGGCTCCTGACTTGGGACATGCACATAAAGAATGTGGCATGGTAAGACATGTTTTTAGCACTCAACCATCCTTCATACCTGGGACATTGGTGTAACAGACCAAAATAGAAATAAACTAAAATAATCAATTCAAAGGGCTTGACTCATCATACTAGCAACAATGAACAAAAAAACAACTAATGAAAAGAAAACAGACACAAAATAATGATCTGAGTATTCACAGTTACTGAAAGCTAGTTCAAACCAAAATATCAATTAATAAACATCCAATAGGTTTAGTGTAAGGACTTCAAATATTCTGAGAAAAGCATGAACTTGTGAAATGACAAAACATAAACATGATAAGTTTCTACAAGGATTTAGAACCATAAGTTTTCATCAGTGTAAAGGAATACATGATTAGTTATATTTTCATTTAATTAAATTTTGGTCAAGTTTTACTCTAAACATAATTGATTGGTTTTTAATATGTTGGATGTCCAGTGACAAATATTTCAAGTATTTTCTAGATGAGATATGATTATACAATTACTGTAAATTCAGATAATATTATTTTGTCCATTTATTATTGTGATTGTGAACAAAGGACACAAATGAGATATTTACAATCTGATTAAAATCTGATGTTGAGATACGCTACGCTCCCTCTAGGGAAAACTAACAGCTGATTTTAATTAGATTGGGATATTTATTATTGCGAAACCAGGAAATGCTGCATGTATCAAAATTTAGAATGTTAGGTTTTTTTGCGAAATATGTTCTGTCCCAATCTTCCCAAAAATAAAAACATCGCAATAATTCCTGAATTTACAGTATATTACATTGTATATTATAAGTAGGTTCTGAACAGGGGTTGGAAAGAAAGGGATTTTTTTTATATATTGAAATGAATAAGAAATACCTTAATTTGTATTATCTTTGTGTAGGACTAATGTAATGGTATTCATATGGAGAATTTAATACATAAACAATAAGTTATATACAATAAACATTTGCATATGAGACATAATCATATTTTTATACTTGTACTTGTTGCATACAAGAGAAATTCATCATAATACTTGTCACTTGATGATTTTTACATTTTAGTATGTTCAAGTGTTTTAGTGTAGAGAATTTGTTGTGATTTATTAAATCAATGATATAGTGAAACTGATTTATTTAAAAAAAAAAAAAAACAACTGAAGTCTTAAATATAAGGTTCTTATTCACAGCGTTACACAAATTTTAATAAAAAGGTGTGTGCTTATTCCAAATTTTCATAGTCGGATACTAATATTGTAATATACCAAAGTCATATATGATTTAGTTTGGATGCCTTCTCATACATTTGTACTAAATCATATATTGATTTGGTTTATTTCTCAGAATCAGGTCCTTGTATTGTAAATAATAAAAAAAAATAACCATATAAGATGTAGTTTGGATGTCTTCTCAGGTGACAGTGTTGTAAATTATTATGACTATTCTAGGAAATTGTTAAAACAGATGGCCCGAGAACACAGTTATTTCGTAGTGCATTTCTTTTAGACAATAAAGTCAAATTTAAAAATCGCACCTGCTCTATCTCAAAAAGATTTTTTAAGTGTAGTGTACTACTATTTAGACAAATAATATCAAAATTACAGAAAAGTCTACCAGCTCTAACTCAAAATATTGACAATTCTATGTTAAGGGGGTCTAAAATTCAGTTTGACATCTTCAGACATACTAGTTTTTGACCTTTTTTAACTGGACCAAATCACTACTTAACATAAAGATTCAGCACCCAAATTTTTTTAACATGTAATTTCATCCCCTTACTTAATATTTCATTCATAAAATATAAAGAAATAAATTTGGAAAGTGTATGAAAAAAATTTGCAAGTTATACACTGTCCACACTAGGGACTATATTTATAGACAACGAAAATCTAAGGACCATAACTCTGTCCTCGGACCAGATCTAATATCTTCACTTTATGAATAGGCTGCGAATGTACAGGAAGATGACAGATAAAATTTACTATTTAGGTTTAAATTTCAGTTTATTCTGCTTAATTTTGCTGACTGAAGTGAATTGGGTATGGCTTCTTTCATTTGTGTTTTTATGCCCTTGCCATGGTGGAGGGGACATTAAGTATTACCCTTGTGTGTTTGTACGTCCATCAATCCTAAAAATTAGTTTCCGTTCTCTACATTTAGTTTGCCTCAACCAAATGTTATGAAACTTATAAGCAATGCTTATTACCATAAAACACAGATCAAGTTCAAATTTGTGTGGCGTCACTTTTACCAGTCTTGAGTTATGCTCCTTTATAACGTTATATGCAAGCAGGGGCATCATCTGTGTCCCATCCACACATTCTCCATTTATTTCATTTTATTGCTTTTCATTGTTGATGCAACTGATGAGAAAAAATTCCAATTGCATATGATGCATCAAATCAAATTTGGTATAAATATAGTTATTTTGAATTGTCATTTAGGGAACGACCTTTTAACTTCAAGGGGGTGTTATGGTTTTTTCCTAAAAAAATATTCTGATCCCCCAATTTGATGAGTGTTGACAGGCTAGTTATCACTGAAGATGAACTACTTAGACATCACAGCCACCGATGACTAGTATGACTAGCATTGGTTTTGAAGGACGAGGATTGTAAAAGACCTTTTATGGCCAAAAAAATGGGAGACATGTGCATTCTAAACTGAAAGGTCTTTCAGTTTTAAATATTCACCAAGATTTTGAGGTCAAAAGATTACATAGGCTGATTGGTTTTGAAAAAAAAGTCCTTAGTTTTTGATATTTGTGAGTTAGAAATATCAAACACATGCAAATAAACATGAGTCCTGTCCATGCCTGCTTTTTTTTGGTGATATTTAAATATTTTTAATAAAAATGAGATGAGGTCAAAATTTAAGATATATTTTTTTGGCTGATCATTAAGCAAGCCAAGAATAGCAATAGAGGATTCCAACATTTCAGTTGATATTTGCAAAATATGCATTACTGAAAATTAAGAAAAAAAATGCAAATAATGCAGTGTGAGCAAGGCAATAATAAGAACTCACATTCTGAATTGGATACATATATTTGTATGCAGATTTTCCTGAAATTCAATAACTAATCTCACATTTTTGTGGATTCTTCAAAAGTTGTAATAATAAATGCATGCAATAATTTGTGAATTTACAGTATATGTTTTCATTTGCTTTTTGCTAAATTTAAACAAATATAGATTTTACCCCTGTTTTAAATGACTACATCACAATTTCTCTCAGACATACCTTTATACTATACTTGATGTTTACTAGGGAAAAAAAAAAGATTTAGATATATTATGATAAATTTGGAGATTTGACACAAAAACAGCTTGTTATTATAAATAAATCTGATGTAGGTATAACATATCTATTTCATTTTATTATCCTAAATAACAGAACTTGAGAAGAACATTGACATGTTTTTTTTATATTTCTGATCTAAACCTGTTTATATTGAAATCTAATATTCTATTTAAATAAAGTAACAGCTTAATATTCCATGAAAAAAAAAAATATAAAAAGAGAACACAATGCGATTCTTCCTTGTTCGTCTCTTTAATGAATTAGTTTCTGAATCACTGAATTGATATATGGTTGTTGCTTCAATATAAAGGCATGCAAACTTTATACTACAGTTGGTTGCTTTCTATTCATTTGGGTTCTTTTAAGTATACATGAACAAGAACATATTACTTCCTGGTTCAATGTTTTCAATCGTTATAATTAGAGGTATTGCCTTAGATTAAAACAAAATATCTCAACATTCAATTTAGATTTTATTTTGCATTAGGTTGATTAATGTAGATTTAAATAGTGTAATGAAGAATTGAATGCTTCTAAGACTTTTTGTAATTTTATTGGGGTGTTAATTTAGAATAATGGCATTTTAATACAAAAGATACAAAGAGTATCAAGCGAGCCCACAAAGGTGAGCTGATATTCAAGCTGATGAAGTCAGTATAGAAAAATAAAATGCCATTATTCTTCTTATCACCAATTTGTTTAACAAAATGTGTTTTTGGTTGAGAATATGAATTTAAGTGAATTAATTAGTAAAACTACTTTTTCGCGTACAAAACGTTGTGATAGAAAATGTTTGGTTGTATGAATGAAGTCGCATGCATTAATTTAATTGATTTAATTGATAAATTGATGCGGATGAACATAAACTGCTGCACTGATACGTGACATCAATTTGCCAAATATTTTTTAGTATCAAGTCCTGTCCATGATCTAAACAAACATTAGGCAGTAGAATCAAAAAAAAATATAGAAACTGCAGATAAAAGCAATTATGGAAGCACATTATGTATGAAGCGTATAAGTGCATCATACTAAAAATGTGCACATGATCAACACTTTTTCAACACTATTAAAAGAAGCATTCAATTCTTAAAATTACATTTTTATGCTACAACCATAAAATTAACAGTAATATAAAATTTTTCCTCTGATTTCCTATACATTGTTGTTTATACATTGTCATAGCAAGCACATGCTGTCACAAATGTCGCATTTTATTGGGAGAGAAAATACAATTTTGAAATGCCTTGCAATTGTTGTCTGCCAATCAAAATTATGCCTTCTTGTGAAAAATACCTGTAATGTAATTATATAGGAATAAAAGGAAATCATTGAGACAGCAACACAACTACAAAAAAACTAAAAGACATCTAGGCATGTGAATTTATTTAATTATTTGCACTAATGTTTGAATGTTTTCAGAATACTCAATTTCATTTTTTAAACTGATCCAAAGGACATGTGTAAGCTATTGACACTGGCCATCAATGTTTTCTGTCAACTTTCTGAAAAATCTTCCCCACATGAACTACTTTGTCAGTTTTAACCAAATTTAACCGCACAAAATTAGGCTTAGGATGTGTAGTCCACCACAAACATTCATGCTGTACTTATAAATGGTGCATAGAGGTAAATAGTTAACCTTTTATGGATATCATTGAACTGATTATTTGTTTGAAGTGATTTAATAAGTATTTACAGATAACAATTGCGAGTTTCATGCTGATTATTGACCTTGTTTGGTCAGTTGAAAATATTAAGAAAATTTCATGAAATCCTGGTTTTCTCCTTGTTTTTCAGCTTTAAGCTTGTATATGGTTATTATTATAAATAGTATAATAAGTTAATAAGATCTTACATGAGTTTTATTCCAGAGGACAAAATGGAACTTCTTTTTTTGGTAACTTTCCTATGTGTTTTAGATTTCTTTTGAATTGAAAATTTGCATCATGACCTCAGTGTATTGTATTTTTTTGTATTACTTTGTTTTACATGTACATGATGTATAGGAACATTGAAATTGAGATGTTATTCATTATTTTATGCATGTCAGCTATATTGATCATTAATAAATCTTGATGTTTATTGATATTTTAATTTAAAAGATAATGCTTATGTAACAATTCAGTTTTACAATCATTCTTTGTTTGACTTTTGATTTAAGTAATTTATCATGATTCAGAGACAGTTTTTAGGCACATGACTTGTTACATGTCACAATGTGTTCATAATAAAATGTTAGGTTTTGTAAAAATAGTTGAATTTCTAAATATTCTTATGACAGTCAACAGTAATATTGTCTTATGATTAATTATGTCTGCAGCTTTGTTGTTAAATTTGTGTTGTATACAAAATTATGATGTTTTGATGCAGTAAATAAGGATATTTTTCTCTATTGTATGGCAATCATTAAGTTATCTCCCTTGTTGAGAAGCTGACTTCTTTAGTATTTTTTCCAATTATATTTTATGGTATATTGGTCTCTACACAATAGATAAATCTCCATTTTATAGTTTATTTTAAAATTTTCTAATAGAACACTGTTTTCCTTACTTGATCTCATCCTGAACATGCATGAAATATTTGCCACTAGACGTTACGCAACCAATTATCAATCAATCCTTACTTGATCAATTTAAAATCATAATTACATGTAGTTACTTATGATAATATTTATCAAAACTACATGTCATTATGTTAAATAGGAGAAAAATTAGCATACTGTTATATTGAAAATTGAAATTCTTGTATAGATAATAATGCAGGTTCCAAGCATAAGGAAATTTACCATGAAGTTGTGGTCACATCAACTTGACACTCTAGTGCACTTGCACATTTTAATGTGAAACTTAAATATACCAAATCAGGGTTATTAAGTACAATATGCTATTCTATATTGATTCCCCTTGTTAAGTTTGTGGTAAGTGCATGATAATTGGAAGATTAATTTTGTTAAAAAAAATCATATATTTTGAAAAAAACCATCTACAATTTCAATGAAAGTAATCTATAGGCATGATATGCTATACTGAATTCGATTTCCTTGTTAAAAATTCTACTTTGGCTGCCATAATAAAAAAAGCTGCCAAAAGCACAAAAATGAATACTTCTCTAATTTTAATTTAACAAATCTTGATATCTACATAGAATATATCCTGAAATAAATTGTGTTATGTTTTATTTTGTTTTTATTAGTATTAATTATTTGTTTCTGTTTCTCACCTCGCTTTTTTTTTTTTAAATTTGTGATTAATAAACATAACATTTCCTTCAAATGAGGTTATACAAAAGCTCACATTTGGGAAAAAATAGCTTGACCGCCAGAGATGGTTATAAAAAACAAGTAGATTTATTTTAATTTCCAGTTTTCCACAGCTGCATTATTACCAAAATATTATATGGACATGTATTGATTTCTAAATGGTTTGTTAAAAACTAGAACATTTGTACCTTATGAAAATCTGTTTCATCATAGCCAAAAACATCTATTGAATTGGTAAATGTACATTGTTAAAGTGAAGATATTTATAATTTTCAACTAACCACAAATTTGACATTATAATAATTAGTGTTGAAAAATATATGCATATGATTTTCTTAGTTAAAACCTAGCCTTATAATATAAGTCCTTGGAACTTTTAGATGTAAGAATATAATTGACAATGATTTTTATCAATAACTTATTATAGATGATTGCTTTTGATTATAAGTGTTCAAATATTTAATCTTGTATGTATTGCATTGCTTCAATACTGAAATCAATAAACCGTTAATTTCTTCCTGGTCTGATAGAAATTTGAAGAAAAGCAAGCACAAAGAGAATTTTAAATAAATGATTTGTGCACTATATAAAAAGAGAGAAATGTACAATCAAAAGCTTTATAAACTAAAATTATAAAAAATATTTCGTTTGAAATTTTCAAATAAAAGGTGCTTTTATTTTACTTTAAAAGGATTCAAATGTGTTATGCATAACAAATGAACAATTGTTTCGAGTTCCTTAGATAATGAAAACCTTTTCTTATAAGACATTATTTAATATTACATGATTTATTAAAAAGAAGGCTCATTTCTAAAGTATATTTATATCCAGTTACTTTGAAAGAGAAAACAGGTTTTAATCAAATTTGGGATTATAAACAGATTTTTCTCCTTTTAATTTCCTCTTTATTATTTTGAAAGTTAATTTATGTACACTTTAACCATAGATTGTCTAAAAAATAATGGAAAGCAAAGGATGATTTGAAATGTTATACAGATTGTTCGATATAAATTATGAGGAAGAAAAAACTGAAATATTATATTAATTATGTACCAGTTTGAGATATTGATGATATTTTGAAGTGTAATTGACTTTTATGATCCTATACTGGCTGCTAGGTACGTTTGTATTTATAAAACATATCAAACAAATATACATTATTTTTTTCTGAAAATAGGCCTCAAAATCCATATAAATTTTAAGCAATTTTATGAAAGACTGATTTTTGGGCTAGTATGTCAAAAGACTGACTGGCGTTTTACAGCATTAATCTGTTGGTAATCAGAAAATATGCTTTGTTAAACCCTTCACCCGTATTGCTCAATTATTAGGAAGCAGGAGATAAGTATGTCCTTACTTTAAGCTTAGTTGTCATCTGTCAACTTTGTTACATGGTATATGGCAGAGTTAATGAAATTGACATAGCTGCATGTCCAACAAATATTATTTAGTTATATAGGTTTTTGCATGGTTTCTGACCATAATAAAGTACTGTAAAGTTAGAAATGGTATTTTGTATTCAGTTGTATAACTATTAGCATTGGCACATCTCATTTCCACGGAGATTAATTGGCCCTCTCCCTCAGTCATGGTTTATTGACTGAAACTTTTGCTCAGTATACATGTATTAGTTTGTGATTGGGTCAGTTTAAAGGGAACAAATAGTGGTAGAAAATGATATTTGATATGCAGATATATTAGCATTGGCACATCCTAATTCCATGGAGATTAATTGGCCCGCTCCCTCAGTCATGATATATTGACTGAAACTTTTGCTAAGTATACATGTATAAGTTTGTGATTAGGTCAGTTTAAAGGGAACAACTAGTGGTAGGAAATAATATTTGGTATGCAGATATGCAGATATATTAGCATTGGCACATCTTAATTCCATGGAGATTATTTGACTCCACCCCTCAGTCATGGTCTATTGACTGAATGTTTGCATAGTTTACATGTTAAAGTTGTTAATTAGATCACTGTAAACCATTTATGTTAAGTCAATGATATTTGGTATGCAGTTGTATTACCATTTGCAAGTCTCATTTTCATGAATATTATATGGCCCTGCTCCCTCATTATGGTTCATTGACTTTAAAACTTTTTCATAGTTTACAAGTTAAACTTTGTGTTAATGTTAGTTTAAAGGAAACCTCTTTTGATAAGTCAATGATATTTGGTATGCAGTTTTATAAGCATTCACATTCTTCTTTTCTATGGAGGTTATTTGGCCCTTTTAAGTCATGATTCATTTACTTTTAATATTTTGTATCTATAGATTACATGTTTAAGTATTACCATTTAGATTCAATGTGTGCATAATACAATCAAAATTACAAACAGGCAAGACATATTTCTGTGTCATTAACAGTTCATTTTATATATTTTACCCTCAACCAAACTTCATAACTGTAACTAGGAATTGCATACCAAGTATTGATTTATAGCCAAAAGGGTAAGTAAGTTGATTCAAAGTCTAGCTAGAAGATCCAATGATTTTATGTCTCTGCCTACTGACCAAGATGGCTATCCTAACTAAAAATAGAATAGTACTGGTAAACATATGAGAAGACTTGTATTAAAACTATAGCAAACTGATTAAAATAATAAGCTTATGATGTCCATTTTCAATTGCACAAAACTTATGTTAGACCTTATAACTGTCATCAGAACTAAAAGCAAAAAGATGTATTTTATTTTAAGTTGCAGTTTTGTTTTTTGACCCATGGTGTAACTCCACAAGACCTCTATCATTATGATTTTAAAAAAATCAGATCATCAACAGTGATCTTGACACTGTTGATATAAAATATGGTTACAAGAGCGCAATTTTTTTCAAGTACAATCTTATCCATTTAGGTTTTAAAAATCCAGAAAATTAAATTCATATTATGCAAAGTTTAGAAAATATATTCAGTTTATGTACAAAGGAACCATTAAAAAATTAGCTTTTCCATTTTTCCGACCGTGCGAGACCCTCATGCAATCTCATTTGTGTATTCTTCAAGAAATGAAATATGGAACACTAATTTGTATTCTTCAAGAAATAAAATATGGAACACCACTGTGTATAATTCTTCAAAAAATTAAATATGGAACACCTATGGAACCAATGGACAATGCATTACGCATAATTGCAATCTTGTAACCATATGATCATGAAAGATACAGACGTCTTTTAACCATTAGCTCATCATTTGCAATAATCATGCGCAACACATAAAGTTTTCCAAATTTCTTGATCTGGATGACTGCAGATGAGCTACATTGACACTTAATTTCTAATGAAATATTTTCAATTAAATAGTAAAATACAAGTCTTTCTATGTAAAGTACTTTTTGATTATAGAAGCTGTTGAAAATACATACATACAATATACTTATTTTTGATAAATTACTGCATTTAAATGGGTAAAAAGAGATGGTTAGAACTTTTGCTTTTAATTTATGCAGTTTATTGTTAGATAATGTGAAATTTTAGACAGTTATCTTGAGAAAAGTCCCTTTTAAGCTGAAAAGTAAAATTTTAGACAGTAATTTTCTTTTTTAAAGTCTCCTTAAAGTTAAAATTTAACAGGTGTAATGTAACACAAATATTTTTCCAAGAATAAGAGGACAATGAATAATTCCCCAGATGACCTAAGTTATGACCTTTCTAAGCTTCCTTGTTGTGACCTTGTAGATAAAGTACCCTGTGTCTGCCAAAACAAATGGTTTTTACATGTATTATTCATATAGATTTACTCACCCATATCTATATGGGTAAAAGTTTAGATTTCAACAAACTTTAAAATTTTCATCACCATTTAACAACAAAACCTTCAACAATACTGGTTACAACTTCTCCGTGGGTAGCCATTTTAATGAGTTTCTATAGGAATGATCAAGGCAATTATCATCAATGAAAAAGATTGAAAGATTTCTGAATTAAGATAAAGTTTACAAAAGCATTATTTTGAATCATTTTAGAATAGGCATGTCAGTATTGTATTTTTATGAATGTCTATTTTTCTATTGCATGTCTCCATTTAACAATACACGGTACAGGTTTATTTTCATGAATGAGATCTGAATGGCTATCTTTTCTTGTGTGTGTCTCAATTTAAGCATGCAGTACACATTTATTTTCACAGTATATTTCAAAATTTATTATTTATAGATAAGCTCTAAAATTATTTGAAGTAAAAAGTCAAAAGATATAAATACTGTTATTTCATTTTTGGAACTATTATGTGAATGTGAAGACTTATATTTTTCTAGTTAACTGTCGTTTAAAATCACCTCTGGTTGAGGTCTAGATCATATTTTTACATTTGGTTAGAAGAGTTATAGCATTCAGATGAGGAATGATGGTATGGAACATACTTAAAGAACAAATGAAATGGACCAAATTTAGAGTAAATCCTTTCTTCTTGTTCTTTTAATGTGTTTTCTTTCTCAGGTTCCATAACTTTTATCAGTTAGGAAGCTAGCAAACTAGCAATCTTTTATATAATTATTGATAAATTACTGCATTAATAGAAGGGTGAAAAGAGATGGCCAGAACTTTTCATTTTAATGTATGCAGTTTATTGTTAAATAATGTGAAAGTTTAGACTAATTTTTTGAAAAAGTTCCCTTAAAGTTAAAATATAACAGGTGCAATAGTTTGTCAACCATTTCAAGGCCCTGCCCACTAGTTCATGGTCCAGCAACTTTGAATTAAATAGAAATGGCAGATTGTCTTTTTCTGAATTTTCTGCCGACAGGCAAGAAATATCACTGTGTCAACAGTTTACTGATAAATTACTGCATTTAAAAGGGTAAAAAAGGATGGCTAGAACTTTTCATTTTAATGTATGCTGTTTATTGTTGAATAATTGTGAAATTTTAGACACTCACTGTATTTTTTTGAAAAAGTCCCCTTTAAGTTCAGTTTTAATAAGTGTAATGTAACATAAGTATTTTTCCAAGAAGGAGGGTAAAATGAGTAGAATATTTTAGAATTTATTAAGATATAAAATGATTATGAATCTTTAAAATTATTTAAAATAAAAAGATAGCAATTTTTTCAACTGATTCTTTAGCAAACTTTTTAAAATTAGTGTTGATATGAAGACCTATCTTTTCTAGATAACTGTTGTTCAAAATCAGGTCTATTAGAGATGTAGATTTGGTAAGAAAAGGCATAGTATTTAGATGAGGAACAATGGTATTGAACATACTTTAACAATGAAATGGATGAACATATTTAAAGAATATAATGGACCAACATACTTATTGATATTTGCTCAAAGTACCTTAACATTGGACAAAACACAAAAGTTGTGTTTGCTTACATAACAAAATCTCTGTGGAAATTCTAATTTAAAATCTATCTTCATTCAAGAATTTTTAATAAACTCTTAATTTTGATAATGTGCTGTTTAAAAAATCTGTTTCATCATAGCCAAAAACATCTATTGAATTGGTAAATGTACATTGTTAAAGTGAAGATATTTATAATTTTCAACTAACCACAAATTTGACATTATAATAATTAGTGTTGAAAAATATATGCATATGATTTTCTTAGTTAAAACCTAGCCTTATAATATAAGTCCTTGGAACTTTTAGATGTAAGAATATAATTGACAATGATTTTTATCAATAACTTATTATAGATGATTGCTTTTTGATTATAAGTGTTCAAATATTTAATCTTGTATGTATTGCATTGCTTCAATACTGAAATCAATAAACCGTTAATTTCTTCCTGGTCTGATAGAAATTTGAAGAAAAAGCAAGCACAAAGAGAATTTTTAAATAAATGATTTGTGCACTATATAAAAAAGAGAGAAATGTACAATCAAAAGCTTTATAAACTAAAATTATAAAAAAATATTTCGTTTGAAATTTTCAAATAAAAGGTGCTTTTATTTTACTTTAAAAGGATTCAAATGTGTTATGCATAACAAATGAACAATTGTTTCGGAGTTCCTTAGATAATGAAAACCTTTTCTTATAAGACATTATTTAATATTACATGATTTATTAAAAAGAAGGCTCATTTCTAAAGTATATTTATATCCAGTTACTTTGAAAGAGAAAACAGGTTTTAATCAAATTTGGGATTATAAACAGATTTTTCTCCTTTAATTTCCTCTTTATTATTTTGAAAGTTAATTTATGTACACTTTAACCATAGATTGTCTAAAAATAATGGAAAGCAAAGGATGATTTGAAATGTTATACAGATTGTTCGATATAAATTATGAGGAAGAAAAACTGAAATATTATATTAATTATGTACCAGTTTGAGATATTGATGATATTTTGAAGTGTAATTGACTTTTATGATCCTATACTGGCTGCTAGGTACGTTTGTATTTATAAAACATATCAAACAAATATACATTATTTTTTCTGAAAATAGGCCTCAAAATCCATATAAATTTTAAGCAATTTTATGAAAGACTGATTTTGGGCTAGTATGTCAAAAGACTGACTGGCGTTTACAGCATTAATCTGTTGGTAATCAGAAAATATGCTTTGTTAAACCCTTCACCCGTATTGTTCAATTATTAGGAAGCAGGAGATAAGTATGTCCTTACTTTAAGCTTAGTTGTCATCTGTCAACTTTGTTACATGGTATATGGCAGAGTTAATGAAATTGACATAGCTGCATGTCCAACAAATATTATTTAGTTATATAGGTTTTTGCATGGTTTCTGACCATAATAAAGTACTGTAAAGTTAGAAATGGTATTTTGTATTCAGTTGTATAACTATTAGCATTGGCACATCTCATTTCCACGGAGATTAATTGGCCTCTCCTCAGTCATGGTTTATTGACTGAAACTTTTGCTCAGTATACATGTATTAGTTTGTGATTGGGTCAGTTTAAAGGGAACAAATAGTGGTAGAAAATGATATTTGATATGCAGATATATTAGCATTGGCACATCCTAATTCCATGGAGATTAATTGGCCCGCTCCCTCAGTCATGATATATTGACTGAAACTTTTGCTAAGTATACATGTATAAGTTTGTGATTAGGTCAGTTTAAAGGGAACAACTAGTGGTAGGAAATAATATTTGGTATGCAGATATGCAGATATATTAGCATTGGCACATCTTAATTCCATGGAGATTATTTGACTCCACCCCTCAGTCATGGTCTATTGACTGAATGTTTGCATAGTTTACATGTTAAAGTTGTTAATTAGATCACTGTAAACCATTTATGTTAAGTCAATGATATTTGGTATGCAGTTGTATTACCATTTGCAAGTCTCATTTTCATGAATATTATATGGCCCTGCTCCCTCATTATGGTTCATTGACTTTAAAACTTTTTCATAGTTTACAAGTTAAACTTTGTGTTAATGTTAGTTTAAAGGAAACCTCTTTTGATAAGTCAATGATATTTGGTATGCAGTTTTATAAGCATTCACATTCTTCTTTTCTATGGAGGTTATTTGGCCCTTTTAAGTCATGATTCATTTACTTTTAATATTTTGTATCTATAGATTACATGTTTAAGTATTACCATTTAGATTCAATGTGTGCATAATACAATCAAAATTACAAACAGGCAAGACATATTTCTGTGTCATTAACAGTTCATTTTATATATTTTACCCTCAACCAAACTTCATAACTGTAACTAGGAATTGCATACCAAGTATTGATTTATAGCCAAAAGGGGTAAGTAAGTTGATTCAAAGTCTAGCTAGAAGATCCAATGATTTTATGTCTCTGCCTACTGACCAAGATGGCTATCCTAACTAAAAATAGAATAGTACTGGTAAACATATGAGAAGACTTGTATTAAAACTATAGCAAACTGATTAAAATAATAAGCTTGCGATGTCCATTTTCAATTGCACAAAACTTATGTTAGACCTTATAACTGTCATCAGAACTAAAAGCAAAAAGATGTATTTTATTTTAAGTTGCAGTTTTGTTTTTTGACCCATGGTGTAACTCCACAAGACCTCTATCATTATGATTTTAAAAAAATCAGATCATCAACAGTGATCTTGACACTGTTGATATAAAATATGGTTACAAGAGCGCAATTTTTTTCAAGTACAATCTTATCCATTTAGGTTTTAAAAATCCAGAAAATTAAATTCATATTATGCAAAGTTTAGAAAATATATTCAGTTTATGTACAAAGGAACCATTAAAAAATTACCTTTTCCATTTTTCCGACCGTGCGAGACCCTCATGCAATCTCGTTTTTGTATTCTTCAAGAAATGAAATATGGAACACTAATTTGTATTCTTCAAGAAATAAAATATGGAACACCACTGTGTATAATTCTTCAAAAAATTAAATATGGAACACCTATGGAACCAATGGACAATGCATTACGCATAATTGCAATCTTGTAACCATATGATCATGAAAGATACAGACGTCTTTTAACCATTAGCTCATCATTTGCAATAATCATGCGCAACACATAAAGTTTTCCAAATTTCTTGATCTGGATGACTGCAGATGAGCTACATTGACACTTAATTTCTAATGAAATATTTTCAATTAAATAGTAAAATACAAGTCTTTCTATGTAAAGTACTTTTGATTATAGAAGCTGTTGAAAATACATACATACAATATACTTATTTTGATAAATTACTGCATTTAAATGGGTAAAAGAGATGGTTAGAACTTTTGCTTTTAATTTATGCAGTTTATTGTTAGATAATGTGAAATTTTAGACAGTTATCTTGAGAAAAGTCCTTTTAAGCTGAAAAGTAAAATTTTAGACAGTAATTTTCTTTTTTAAAGTCTCCTTAAAGTTAAAATTTAACAGGTGTAATGTAACACAAATATTTTTCCAAGAATAAGAGGACAATGAATAATTCCCCAGATGACCTAAGTTATGACCTTTCTAAGCTTCCTTGTTGTGACCTTGTAGATAAAGTACCCTGTGTCTGCCAAAACAAATGGTTTTACATGTATTATTCATATAGATTTACTCACCCATATCTATATGGGTAAAAGTTTAGATTTCAACAAACTTTAAAATTTTGATCACCATTTAACAACAAAACCTTCAACAATACTGGTTACAACTTCTCCGTGGGTAGCCATTTTAATGAGTTTCTATAGGAATGATCAAGGCAATTATCATCAATGAAAAGATTGAAAGATTTCTGAATTAAGATAAAGTTTACAAAAGCATTATTTTGAATCATTTTAGAATAGGCATGTCAGTATTGTATTTTTATGAATGTCTATTTTCTATTGCATGTCTCCATTTAACAATACACGGTACAGGTTTATTTTCATGAATGAGATCTGAATGGCTATCTTTTCTTGTGTGTGTCTCAGTTTAAGCATGCAGTACACATTTATTTTCACAGTATATTTCAAAATTTATTATTTATAGATAAGCTCTAAAATTATTTGAAGTAAAAGTCAAAAGATATAAATACTGTTATTTCATTTTGGAACTATTATGTGAATGTGAAGACTTATATTTTTCTAGTTAACTGTCGTTTAAAATCACCTCTGGTTGAGGTCTAGATCATATTTTTACATTTGGTTAGAAGAGTTATAGCATTCAGATGAGGAATGATGGTATGGAACATACTTAAAGAACAAATGAAATGGACCAAATTTAGGAGTAAATCCTTTCTTCTTGTTCTTTTTAATGTGTTTTCTTTTCTCAGGTTCCATAACTTTTATCAGTTAGGAAGCTAGCAAACTAGCAATCTTTTATATAATTATTGATAAATTACTGCATTAATAGAAGGGTGAAAAGAGATGGCCAGAACTTTTCATTTTAATGTATGCAGTTTATTGTTAAATAATGTGAAAGTTTAGACTAATTTTTTGAAAAAGTTCCCTTAAAGTTAAAATATAACAGGTGCAATAGTTTGTCAACCATTTCAAGGCCCTGCCCACTAGTTCATGGTCCAGCAACTTTGAATTAAATAGAAATGGCAGATTGTCTTTTCTGAATTTTCTGCCGACAGGCAAGAAATATCACTGTGTCAACAGTTTACTGATAAATTACTGCATTTAAAAGGGTAAAAAGGATGGCTAGAACTTTTCATTTTAATGTATGCTGTTTATTGTTGAATAATTGTGAAATTTTAGACACTCACTGTATTTTTTTGAAAAAGTCCCTTTAAGTTCAGTTTTAATAAGTGTAATGTAACATAAGTATTTTTCCAAGAAGGAGGGTAAAATGAGTAGAATATTTTAGAATTTATTAAGATATAAAATGATTATGAATCTTTAAAATTATTTAAAATAAAAAGATAGCAATTTTTTCAACTGATTCTTTAGCAAACTTTTTAAAATTAGTGTTGATATGAAGACCTATCTTTTCTAGATAACTGTTGTTCAAAATCAGGTCTATTAGAGATGTAGATTTGGTAAGAAAAGGCATAGTATTTAGATGAGGAACAATGGTATTGAACATACTTTAACAATGAAATGGATGAACATATTTAAAGAATATAATGGACCAACATACTTATTGATATTTGCTCAAAGTACCTTAACATTGGACAAAACACAAAAGTTGTGTTTGCTTACATAACAAAATCTCTGTGGAAATTCTAATTTAAAATCTATCTTCATTCAAGAATTTTTAATAAACTCTTAATTTTGATAATGTGCTGTTTAAAGAAAAGGACCAAATTTAGGTGTTAATCCTTTCTTCTGGTACTTTTTACAAGTAATTCGTTTTCTTTTTCGGTTCCATAACTTTTATCCGCTAGGAATAGCTAGCAAATATTTTCATTTCCAGTCGGAAAGCTGACCCCGGTTTGACCTCATTTCTTAAAGCAACAATGGAAGTCATGTGATTACCATATATGGGCATTTTTACCAAAAAGTGAAGCCCGTTTTTGGAATTTGTAGTTTTTGCATGAATTAAAACTAATTTGCTTTTAACTGAACATTCTTGAGTATATAAGAAATATATTGATCCACTCAATTATGGATTAAACTCATTTTTCTCTCAAAATGTGTCTTCAAAGCCTAGGTGTTGACCAAAAATTGGTCACAGGAAATTGAAATCGCAATTTTCTTTCTTAACTTCTCGGTAAGCTATGCTGAATTTAAATTATGTTAAGTTACATAACTTGGACTATGATATGTCAAATTTGTGCCACTTAATACGCTGTAATACATAAATGTGCCACTGATGTGTCGATATTTCTGACTAAGCGGGCCGATAGTAATTTCGAGTTACGTCCCTTTGTTTGACACTCTCATGAACAAACTTTATTATATTAAGCACCATATGCTGTTATTTACATGAGGATATTATTCAAATAATTTTATTAAATATATTTTGATACTAAAGACATGTGCAAAAAAATTAGAGAAAGACATTCTATCACTTTTCAGAACTCAGTCTCAGTGAAATAGGCCCTATGTGCCATAATATTATTATTCAAAGAGTTAATTTAGGTAATATTTATATTTTGGTAAGTATTTTTACTGTTGTACCCAAATTATTTCAACACAGAAATAAATTTCTACTACATTATTACAAGGCCAAGGGGTAGCCAAAATATTCATGAATAATGGATCAAGACAGGATTAAAATGATCAAAACAGGAATTCCTTTTCATTACTGATATTTGGTCCTACCTTATTCATTTAAACTTAAAAGAGATCATAATGAAAGTATTCTGAATGTAAATTCTTCATTATTTGAAATAAAAGGAAATTAGTTTGCAATCAGTGTATGAACAAACTAAATATATATATAACAATAAATTTTGTCTCATTGATTCCATGCAAGTTCTAATGAATGGACTCAAATTATAAAAAAAAAAACCCACTAAACCAATAAATAAATGGTTCTAATCATGAACTTGAAAATAAATTAGAACAAAAAAGACTCGGTCTAATGTTTTCTTCTTCTATTTAAAAAAAAAATAACTATGCATTTTTATATTTATATAAAAGTATTTCAGAGCAGTTTCTGAGTGCTAAGTCAACAATTATGTTTTGGATCACAAGTCAAAAGTAAGTCACACTTCATGTCAGTATGAACATGCTTTGAATAAGAGTGATTAAAATGCTAGTCTGAAAGAGATTGTTTTAAGTTCAAATTTAGGACAAGGCTTTTTTCATTTACTTTTGCAGGATTCCTTCATCACATTTTTTTTTTATAATATTATAAACAATGAATGAGTTTTGTTTAGTAATCTTAATTAAGCAGTTAAGGTTATGCAAAGACAGTATAAAATTTCCATACCTTGTTTTAGTTAAGTCAAACATTTCACTGACTTAAAGAGAATAATTAATCCAATCAAATATTCACAGCTGAACTCGCCATTGCTTTTTCAAACAAACACACTAAATGTGTGTACATTGTGTTCAGATGCAAGTTGACATCGATGTGTAAGACCAAAAAAATACAATGTCAAAAAATGTCTTTCGTTTGGAATTTAGTTCGAACGGGTTTCCTAAGGGTGATAGAACGCAAGACTTGATTTTTTAACTTCGAGATACGTATTATTAATTGTTTATATAGTATATATAATCTTTGTTTATCTGTGAAAAAGAAGGAAAATAACAGACAATTTCGCATTATTTATAAACGACGATCAACGGCGTTACGTAATTGTTAAAAGACGGCCAAATTAACATGTTTAAGTATTATTTTCTTTAATAATAAGAACCATGCTTAAAAATTCGAAAAAAAAATGCATTTCTGTCCCTAATGGAAGTAAGAAACAGAAAAAGAAAAATTTCCAAATTGGCGCCAAATTATTTTTCCATGAAATTAACGCAATTTCAGAATGGCGGTTTTAATATCAGTCCCATTGTTGTCTTAAGAAAGTAGCAACAACGGTCGTTTCTAAGGGCTTGCTTTCCGACTGTTCAGGGCCTTTTATAGCTTACTATTCAGTATGAGTTTTTCTGCTGAAGGCGGTGTACATGTTGACCTATAGTTGTTTACGTCATTTGGTCTCGGGTGGAGAGTTGTCTCATTGGCAATTATACCACATCTTCTTATTTTTATATAGCAATCTTTTTATAAGGATTGATGTTTATTTTTGTTTTTGTTGATGCAGTATTACATTTCTATATCATAAACTTAAGTTTACATATTTGTAAAGCTTTTTGAAATTCATTCAAATTATAACATCACATTGCATTGAATATATAGACTCATGAATTTAATACCTTTTCATGAGAAGAGACTGGTGCATTTATGATTATATTGTTAAAAAAATAACATGATATATATTCCAAATTTAGGAAAGAGTATACAAAATAGTTGTCAGAGCATGAATGTCAGTTCTGTTTTATTTTGATAGAGAAATGTAACACAATCCAAATTTGGCATCGAACACGATTGGCTTTATGGTTCAGGTATGCAATAAAGAAGTGCTTTCGTATCAAATGGAATTGTGCTTTTTAGAAAAATGTGTGTCATTCTTGGAGGGTAATTCCCAATTTTGGATAGGGAAATTCCCAATATTGGACAGGGAAGTTTTGAAATAAGACCGCCTTATGCTTTCTCACAAGTATTTAATTATGGATAAAGCAGTCATTTTTATACAAACATATAGTGAGACTTAGTTGGTATTTTGCCAATTTTTTTTCAAAAGAACTTCATTTAATTTCTGTACTTTTGAAATTCAAATTGAAATATGTCTTGAATAGTTGTAAACAGTTTTCTGATTATAAAGAAGTGTACATTGTATGTTGACATATCATCTTTTAAAATTTTTTTCTCTCACACAAGTTAAATATGTTAAATATATCTTTGCATGCAATGTTTGATGAATGGATGTGGTCCTGATTTTTTTGTAATTCTTCAGTGATAATAATTAGAAAACTTTTACATTTTTCTCCTTGGCATATTTTTTGTTAAGTACACCTGTACGAAAAAATCCAGGTGAATTTTATATGGATTCCAGGCGGATTTTTAGAGGAATCCATTTAAGGTCCCCTTACGCCAAGAATCTTTCTTACATGGGTTCCAGGCGGATTCCAGGCGGAATAGAGCCGAAATATGCAAATTTATCTGCCTATCTTAGGAGGAAAAAAATCCGTCTTATAAAAGGGAAATAAAGCACTTGAAAATATTCCACCTAAAGAGGCGGAAAATATTTCCACCTAAAAGACGGAAAATATTTCCACCTAAAAAGGCGGAAAATATTTCCGCCTATAAAGACGGAAATAATTTCTGCCTATGAAGGTTAACATTTTGACAGTCGAAAGCTTTTTCCATTTTTTACAATTAAAAAAAAACTACTTCTTAAATTTGATAAAATTTTCATTTCTTTACAATTTCTGCATCAATTAACATTATAAGAGTCACAATTAATGTTTCAATGTCTTTTTAAAGTTTTTCTGTCCAAATTCTTTCTTGCATAGCTAACTTGCTCTGTTATACAGCATCAATTACTATAATGACACTCCTGCATACAACTGTTGTTTTTTTACATCAAGCATTGACATAATCTGAAAAAATATAAATTAAGGCATACATTAGAAAACCAAATGCAATTGTAAGGTCAATTGAATAAATTTACCAAATTTTCATGGCGCAAATTCAATCATCTTTATTAAACAGATAATCTGCAAGCTGATAAAAAAATATCCCTTACTATAGCTATACAAGAATTGCATGCTGAAAGCAGAATTTTGAACCATGTTAAAAAATGATTTTAAATGCAATATATCATGTTTAAACTATACAACGAATGTGTTTTTAGGAATAAAAAATAGGCAAAATCAATATATAATAAAACATGTAGCTGTACCAAGAGACCAAATACATGTACATACCAATAGCTTTGGCTAGCTGATGTTTTTTTAAGGTGCACTCTTTTTGCATTTGTCATGGCTTTTCTTGAACTCACCTGTCACCTTGGATGTCTGATGTCAGTGCAACAACTTAACCATCTGTAATAAATCAAATACATGAACTATAAAGTTATAATTATTCATAAAAAAAATGCAGTTCAAAATTTAAATTTAAAAAATCTATTTTCACACGCGTAATTTTGGCACAACTTTTTGGAACTTTTGGTCCTCAATGCTCTTCAACTTTGTTATTTATTTGGCCTTTCAATTATTTTGATTTGAGCGTCACTGATGAGTCTTTTATAGACGAAATGCACATCTGGCCTAAAATAAATTATAAGCCTGGTACCTTTGATATGTATTTATTATAAAGTGTGTTGAAATTCTTAGTTACATAATTTGTAAGGCAATCATTTTTTTAGTTGTAAATAAGGACATTTTTTGGTAGATTTATAAACTCCATTTCAAGGAGTTGTAGCAACCAAATTTCCGCCATCAGTCTTTATATAAGAAACAATGTGAATCAGCAAGCAACATAAGGCAGAAGGTGGTAATTTAGCTTTACAAATATATTTGCATTTGGATTGATATGAAAAAAGGATCGCTTTATATCTAAATTGTATCTTATTTACACCTTTGTAAAAGTATGTAGACATTTAATTAATTCCCAAGTGAATGTTAAAACTGTATGATATATTTATATTTCAAAACATTAATTTAAATGATAAAAAACTTACCAATTATGATGACTTTCCATTTAAACTGTAACAACACACATAAGTTTTGTAGAATCTCCATCCAGTTCATTTAAAACAACAGTAATGTTTTAGTATAACACCAACATCTTGATCAATATGCCAAAAACAATAATGTTTAAGAGTCATCTCTTTAATCTGGTAACTTTCTAGGTCTTCCACTTGCTTTTTATATCCTCTGCCTTTGACAATAACATAATGAAACAAACTTTTTTTCAATGTTTGCACAACAGCACCAAAAATTTGAATCTGTGTAGCTGTCATGTGACCTGTGTGTATTTTCCTTGGCACTGCAACATTTGGATGGTCAGTTGGGGCACCATAAGGAATTACTTAGTACAGTAACTTAGTATAAAATTCTAAATTCATACGTAATATTCATAACTAGACAGGTCATAAACATATTTTGTTTATGGATTATGAAACATTCATGCAGATTCAAGGCTTATATATGATTCAAAGATAAAAGTATATCATAAGAATCATTTCACATTGAAAAAAGTGTACACAGATGTTCCTGTGTGTGGCCCCATTCTGAGACTGAAGTTAATCCCAGATGTTATTTCAGCAGGTGGCATAATACACAACCAGAACAGATAAAATGTTATGGAAGGACTATGTGTAAAGTAATTAATTGTTAAATAATTTGTATTTTAAAGGGGATGAGGTCCAGGGCAATCATAATCCTTTTTTAGAGATTCTAGAGATTATAATTTAAAAAAAAAATATAATTATAATGACACACTTTTTTAATATATATATATATATAATATATATAATTTGGATAATTCTTTTCAGTTTTTTTAAAGAAATTCTATATAATATCAATATATTTGGTGTCAACAAGATTAAAAATTGGGTACAGATAAAAAAAGTATCAGTCCATCAAAAAAATGGCCTTGCTAAGTTGTAATATATTGGGGCTTCAAGGAGACAAGATAAAGGGAATAATCATTCTTTTGAAAGATCTTTGATCTAAGGAAATATATCCTCTAAAAGATAAATTAGTGAATACTTTGAATTCAATAATGATAGATTTAAATAAATTATATATTTTTTCTAAGTATATTATGCTCTTTTTCTGCCTAACAAATTTGAACAAAAATTTTCCAAGTACAATTTCTGGCCATAAATTTGAAGAAATATTCTAAGTCCAATTTCCACCTAACAAAATTGAACAAAATCCATTAAGTCCAGCATTCCACCTTTTATATTACTGTTGCTACAGAATTCCTGTTAACTTAACAGGAAAATGTAAACATTTCGTCTAAGGTTTATAATGATTCAGACGGATTTTTTCTTTATTCCATGTCCGCTTTAAATCTGTCTAAATAATTCAATTTTTAAGCGGATTCCGCCTGAATCCTGCTAAATTAAAGCGGAATCCACCTAATATTTTCATACGGAAATTTACACACAAAATAGTTCTGTACATTTGCCTGTACAGAAAGTAGTTCACAGACTTGTTCATAGGCTTCTGGACACCTAGAAATAAGTTGTCATAATTCTTCTTGTCTGCCTCAAACCCCAGCCATTTGTGATTTTGTTTGCCTCCAGGATATTTGACACTTTACTTATTTTTTCCTCTCAGGTTTAATTTTTCTTTATCTAAAACTATTGAGCTAGTCGCATATTTATACATATACATTTTTCCACATCAGTAATTTGCATTAAAGTTTTGTAGTTTTTTTTCTTACAGCTTTCTGTAAACACATAACTCATATGGATATAGATCTTTAAATTATGCATATACATGTACATATAGTATTTTTCATTTGATTATATCAACATTAACCTCAGTATCAGATATAGTCTGGCAAAATGCTGTGGTTAAAAAATTATACATCAAATTCTGTAACACTTTGACTGATCCTGAGTAGGAATCTTTCATCTTTATCAAACAAATAATATCTTCATCAAAGTGAATAGCAATATAGTGTCTCAGTATCTGTGTCTAAGTGCTATGCACTGACATGTTTTGATAAGTTCTTCCCGTTTCTTATAAGGAATACAAAGAGTATCCATTGTATTGGAGTGTTTCGCATTTCTGTTGTTCATAATGTCATTCAAACATATTTTAAGAAAGTAGAATTGTCAATTTCTACTATTAGTTGCATATTGAAAAAAGAGTTAAACAACAGTCAATCAATCATATTTGAATAAGTGTAAACAATGGGGAAGTACACAAACGTAAAAGAAAAATTCTCACAAGAATTTTGAATTCAACACTTTAATGATGTAATCACAAGAATAATTTATTTTCCAATTAATTGTCCTTACATTACCTGAACCATCTATTATATTGTTTCCTTTATGACATTTTTACATTTTGAAAATGATTTCCTTCAATAATTAATGTCTATCAAAAGATGATATCTTTAATATTTTGAAATTTTTATTGGCTAATCATAATATTTTGACAATATATCTCTGTTATCTGTAGGAGGATTTTAGAAATGGTGGTCTTTAATAATAGATTTTATATAGATATTTTAATTTGATCAATGCTCTTGCATCATAGATTATTATTATATTTTACATCTGACACAATACTTTACTTTGTTCTTTTTGTATGTTATGGTTAATTCAACCTTGTCTTATAGAATCAGAAAAATAGTGTTTTATGACACATATTCACCTTGCAATAAGGTGACTTAATGACATTACTAATGCAAAAGTCAACTGTTCTTAAGTACTAATATACCAACTAAATTTAATGTAAATGTCTTGCTAATTAATCAATTTTTTTACTTAGAAATTTCGTAGTGTACATAATTTACGCTGCGTAGGATAGAAATTGACCTTATGCAAAGGAATATTAAAATTCATCTTTTATTTTGTATTTGAATGTTCAAAATCAGTTAAAGCCTTATATATGTACATGTGTATATATGCACTTGCATAAGGTCGATTTTTTTCCACAATTATTTTAAATGATAGTGTGCAGGCTCCTCAAATCATTTCACCTGAAATTGTTTGCAAAAAGTGAGAGAGATACAAGATTAACAGCCCTTACATTACTTTTAGTTGAAATAAAAATGAAGAAAGATAGGTTTTATCCAGGTCATACAAATACAAAATGATATTAGGTAAACATTGATGAGGCAACAAGAAGTTCATCAAAATAGACATCATAGAGGTAAAAATACTCCCTATAAATATGGACAAGTGCCTAAAATCAAATTGGAACCTCTATTTAAAGATTTAGTCTCAGCAAGTTGTGAATGATTTCAAGAGAGGTTTGCCCAGATATCAACACCAAATTTGTAAGTAGACAATAACAAAAAATTCCCCCAAAATAGCATCAACCGCTGACAAGACTTCGGTCACTCCAGACTTCAAACAGTCCTGTTAACATAAGGCAGTCTTCATGAAAAAAAACCTTTTTGATCTATAATCCTGAAAAGCTGGATTTAAAAAAAAAATCTTTTAATTTCTATGCCTATTGAGACCTTTTCAGGAAAATTTTACTGGCAAGACAACATGTTAATTGGTCCAGGCCTTGGGGCCTAATGCTAATTATGAAGACTGATAAGGAGATAATTAGTTTAACTAGTACGCTTCAGAAAACTTTAAAAAATATGTAAGGAAATATCTAGAAGTAAATGTATTTTTTTCTTTCATTTCAGCAAAGTTCCTACCGTCGATTATGGATGGTTATGAAGAACAACGTTATTTTTATATTTAGAGATCGACCATTCATACCAGAAAATGTAAGTTTTCATGTTTATATTTTGAGATCGACCATTCATACAAGAAAATGTAAGTTTTCATGTTTATATTTCGTGATCGACCATTCATACCAGAAAATGTAAATTTTCATGTTTATATTTAGAGATCGACCATTCATACCAGAAAATGTAAGTTTTCATGTTTATATTTAGAGATCGACCATTCATACCAGAAAATGTAAGTTTTCATGTTTATATTTAGAGATCGACCATTCATACCAGAAAATGTAAGTTTTCATGTTTATATTTAGAGATCGACCATTCATACCAGAAAATGTAAGTTTTCATGTTTATATTTAGAGATCGACCATTCATACCAGAAAATGTAAGTTTTCATGTTTATATTTCGAGATCGACCATTCATACCAGAAAATGTAAGTTTTCATGTTTATATTTAGAGATCCACCATTCATACCAGAAAATGTAAGTTTTCATGTTTATAAGAATGGAAACATTTGACAGTAACATTGAGTAGTACTTTTACGGCTCAAAACAAAAACTACAGAAGTACAGTACATTGTGTATTTTTTTATATTTACAGTCACAATTTAGTGATTAGTTTGAGATAAAAAGAAACTGCAAAACCATCTGTTAAAATCATGGCCTCAGTTTCATAGAAAAGATATAACTTTTAAACAGTGGTAACTTGATTGATCGTGAAAGATTTATGAATGTCAGTGAGGTCAATATGCTCTTGACATGAAAAAAAGGGTAACAAAAAAACCGACCTCCAAGGTAAATTCAAAAAGGGGAATTCCATAAAAACTGACAAAATCAAACATAAGACCTTCTCAAAATGGTAGCCAGGTAACTGATACTGATTTCTGTTGCAGCATGAAGGCACCTTAACGATAGACCCAACAACAAAGTTTGAGGTTAGACCAGAAAAAGCTAACAATTACAAGTTTATATTATATACTGGTAACAGAAGAAGAATTAATACATTTAAGGTAAGAAGACCTGTCAGGCGAACTCAAATGAGAGTTAAGAGATAGAGTGAAAAAGGTAAATCTTTTCTGAGGTATTCAGACCAAAATATAGTAACTCAATTCAGAGAGAGTGAAATAAATAAACATACTTGTATATATAGAAATGTTTGCACCTGTCTTAAGTCAGGAATCTGATGTACAGTAGTTGTCGTCTGTTTATGTAGTTCATACGTGTTTCTCGTTTCTCGTTTTTATATAGATTAGACCGTTGGTTTTCCAGTTTGAATGGTTTTATACTTGTAATTTTGGGGCCCTTTATAGCTTGCTGTTCGTGTGAGCCAATGCTCCGTGTTGAAGGCCGTACCTTGACCTATAGTGGTTTACTTTTATAAATTGTTACTTGGATGGAGAGTTGTCTCATTGGCACTCATACCACATCTTCCTTTATCTAGGACTTGTCTATATTATTGTATTACTAATATACCTTTTGAATATTCCACAACTTTTGTTGAAGCAAGTAAAAGATATCAGTTTACAAGTGGATATTTTAAATTATAATCAAAATTAGAAGGCTTTTAAGAGGAATAAACCCAAAATTACACCAAAAAGGATGCTAAAACCAGCTAGAGAAAACTTGATTTTTTATATTCAATATATGAGTCTTTTTTAAAAGCTGGTGTCTTTAATATTGTTTGAATAATATATACTGTGGATTCATTTGTTTTCGTCGGTACAAATTTTCGTGGTTTAAGGAAAAAATGTAATTTTGTGAATATTTTATTTCATAGTTTTACCAAAAGTGTGCATACAAGCTTATAGAAAATTTGTATTTCTTTGAATATTTAAATTCGTGGATCACCTGAACCCTCGAAAATCAGGAAAATTAGTAGCCCACAAATAATAATTAATTCACAATAACAGTGTAATTTATATTTGTGGAAAGCCATCCAGGAAGTAGTTAGTCCTTTGTGACTTAATGGTTGTCTAACAAGCTACCTTAAGCTCATATTTCTTTTTTTTAGAGTGACAAAAAGTCCGAAAGAGATTTATGGAGAGGCTATATAGTTGGTGTTGCTAGGGTAAGAAAAACATTTACTGCAATTTAGAATAATCATAAAAGTTTATCATTACTTATGTGTAAAACTTCTCTTTATGAGTTTTGACATTTTTATGATGCATGTATGCATGCATTTATTGTTTCACTACTTTACATATGAATTCTTAAAATAATATCAGTGTAATTTACAGAGTTAAAACAATTTATTGGTTGTTTTAATTTTTTTTTAGTCACCTCAGTCATACTGTTCACTAGTAATGGTTCCTTTAATATAAACTGATTATTATTTAAATAAAGTGAGATGGGAGATTACGTCAGTGAGACTGGATAAAAGTCGATTAAAGCTTAAAACAATTTTTTTGGTCAATTGTGCAGTTTAATTTTGTTTTTAAGTATCACTGAAGCGTGATTACAGTGTACATTTTGGTCCCTTCAGACTGACAGCAAATAAATTTTGACATCAAAAAACTTTTTAAAGATTAACCAGTTTAGCCCACACATATAAAGCTGTTTTCTGTAGGTATAACATAAATTACCTTATAATTAGAAAACCCTGCAGCAACAAGTGATACATTTCATTAGCATGATTAGTTCAATTATACTTTATCAACTGGTTGAAAATCTAATAGTATTGTTGTCATATGTGTCTTTTCTGCAGCATGGCATGTAGAATATTGCTAAAAGGCCACAGCTGAACAAAAACTTTAAACTGAATTTTAAACTTGACTGCACAAGAACAGTTATATTTTGTGTTGTTTGAAATAAAAAAATGCAATAATTTTCACGGCTTTGAACAATGATGTAACTTCCAAATACTATAAAACAAAATCTGTCTAATTTGATCAGATTTTTCACTGTCAATCCCTTGATTTAAATAACAAATTTGAAATAGATGGGTTATGTCATACATTTTTAATGTCTTTGTCATTTTGGGAATTAGATGTTCAAGGATGGCAGATCTCTGATGGTTTCTGTTAAATGTATTCACAACTTTTTAGACTCTGGACAATTTAGAATTTAACATATTGCATATATAGACACTTGTCTTGATATCTTATTGGTTTTTTATGCCTCACCTAGGGGTATTATGTTTTTCGGTCTGTGCGTCCGTTCGTCTGTCCGTCTATCCCGCTTCAGGTTAAAGTTTTTGGTCAAGGTAGTTTTGATGAAGTTGAAGTCCAATCAACTTGAAACTTAGTACATATGTTAACTATGATATGATCTTTCTAATTTTAATGCCAAATTAGAGTTTTGACCCCAATTTCACGGTCCACTGAACATAGAAAATGATAGTGTGAGTGGGGCATCCGTGTACTATGGACACATTCTTGTTTGGTCATTGGGGTGCTGTCTCAGTGAAGTATACCCTCCTTTTATTCATATTCAGTAAATCAAGAAAGCAATGGAACAATATATGTTTGTTGCTTTCTGTATACTGATGATTGACAAATTATTTCAACGGGAAAACAAAGCACTTTTAACACCTGCTTTTTTAGGACTTTAATGAAATATTTGTTAAACCCTTTTCTCACGCATTGATTTTATACTTCTTTGTTTTAAAAGATAATTAGTTAAAACCTTAACAAAATGCAGTCAATAGGTCCTTAACTCATGTGATGATAATATCTCTAGGTTAAAGGTTTGATTTGATTTGGTCATGCCATTCAGTCAATCCACACTTTCAAACAGTTATTTATTATCTGTACCAGTTTGATAGTAAGCTAGTACACTGTGGATAGAATGTGTGTCCTTTTTATTGCAGTACTATGATTAAGGAACAAAACCATACAGGGAAATTTGGGTTATATTAGGTAGAGACTTTCAGATGACACTGTAAAAAGCTAGAAGTTGGTACCTCTTACTAACAAGTCTTAAGTTAACATTCTCTGCATGTTAAAAATGGCTTGCAATCTGGGACTATTATACTATTAGTATAATAGTCCCAGTTGCAATTACTGAGGGGAAGAGCCTGCTGCATGGCAAAATTTTTGCTACTATCAAACTTTACCTCTGCCTATAGTGGCAGTTTTAATTTCTCATGCTTCATCTTAACAGAACCTACAAATTTGATGTTTAATTAATTTGTTTTTGTCCTGAATATGCCTCATATATTTGCCATTTAACATTAAAGCAAAAAAAAAAAACAATTCATCACTTAGTCTATATATTCCTATCAGAAAGAAACATGGCTGCAAGAGGTAATTCTTGATTCTGATTGGCCAATTTCTTCTTACATGGCTGCACTGATCATGCTGATGCGACATATAGTATGGTTTTTCATAGTATCTATATTATCACATATTAACCTTCTTTCAGAAGTACTACTTGAGATTATGATTTTGATGGTTAGTGTTGCTCAGTCTTTAGTTTTCTATGTTGTGTTTGGTATACTGTGGTTTGTCTTTAGGTTTTTTTTTTGTTTTTTGCCATGACGTCAGTTTTATATTTTACTTATGAGTTTTAATGTCCCTTTGGTATATTCCGCCTCTCTTTTCCCTTTGCTAGTCTTAACCAACATTGTAGGAATGATGTAAGGAATGTTCTTGAAAAAAATCATTTTGTTATAATCATATGAAAATATTCTTGCTTTTTATTGGACAATTTTTAAAAAACTCCACTATTTTGAAATAAACAATGTAATAAGAAATTTATGAAAACTCTGTAATGGTCTGATTACTGGGGAAGGAGACTTAATAGGCTTAAATGGGTAGGACACTGGCTATTCTTGTCTGTGATGTAGACAGCAGGTGAGTAATACAAGCTCTTAAGAACTTTTTGTTCTAATTTAATGGTTGCAGAAATGTATTACAATGTATTCCCTTTTTTAGCAAAAAGTGCCTGATGATCTTGACCTTCCAAGAGATATTATTAACAAAATCAAACAAGATGTTGGTAATTACCACTTGCTCAATGGTTCAGACCCTCCAGCTCAATTTGACATTGTTAGCCAAGAGAGCAACACTGAAAATAGTCCAAGACAATCTATGAATAGCCGTAGATCTAACCCCAACAGAAAGAGTGTATTATCTGACGACAGTGGTGTCATAAGTCATAGATCTCATTCTCGATCTAGTGGAAGTGGATCCTTGACCATTGATGGTGTTGGTGGTGGCCCAGTTATGGTAATTTAAACAACCTATTTGCAAAAAAGGGCTTTTATGAAAGGGTTAAGACAAAACAATGAATGCTCTTCTGGTTTCTTTTGCCAAATTAAATTGGTGAACAAAAAGGAAATCTTCCTAAGAGTAATAATACAATATGCAAATTTCTTTCCAATACAATAAATTATGACAAATGTATGATAATCAAAATCTAAGGTTAACCAACACAACCACAACACCAGATGGCATACTAAATATTACGCATTTGATAAATGAAAAATAATCGAAATTGTACCATGCTGTTTAAATTTACTGTGTTAAATTTTTGATTTCCGGTGTTTTAAAAAAAAATATTTTGGTTTTTGTAGAGACACAAGTTTTCAAACCACCAAGATGATACTGTTACCCCTAGGTAGGTATTACTAATTGATAAACCTGTCCCGTCCTTAGAGATGCATGATCTGTATGTAAATCAAAGTTTTTGGGAGTTATCCAACTGGAAGAAATGGAGTGTAATTTTCTTTATTAGGTGAAAAAAAATAATCTAAGTATTACATGATCTATTATTCAGTGAAAGTCATTCTGAAATAAGAGGACTACTATACCATTGTAAAATGAATATATTATTATTATATCCCCGTTCTAAAAGTATTGCAATCACGTTGTCCGTCCTTCAATATGTCTGTTTGCGTCCAACAAATATTTTCATCACAGTTTTCACAGAAACTGCTAAACAGAATGACTTTATATTTGGTCAGCAGCTCCTTGGTAATAACTGTATTTTTTCCTCAGACAGTTGAAGTTATATTACACTAGATAATTTGAATATCAATAACATTTTCCTAGCTTAGCACCATGCAGACAATAACAAATTGAAGCAAACCGATTGCTTGACTGCACAGGCTTAAATATATAAAATTATAGTACTTTGATAATACAGTCCAGTAAAAGCCTGAGGAATAAGGATTTATTTGTTTTTTTTCAGTTGGTTCTTTGAGGCTTGTACCAGAGAAAAAGCTGAATCATACTTAGCCATAGCAGCAGAAAGAAAATATGGTGATACACTTATGAGGGAAAGCAACAGGTTCAAACAAGATGGCAGTTATGTGATAAGTAAAAGAATTGTGAAACAAGGGTATGTTAGTATATAGCGGAAGTATTTGTTCTTCTGAATATCTATTAAGTACAATTGTCTTACAGTGCATTATGGAACACCACTCAGTATCCAGGATTATAATACATTAAAAAGATTGATTAAGTTTGGGGAAAATCAGGATTTAACGAATGTACACAATTTACACATTTTAGTTGCCTTTGGGATATTGAGAGTAAAAGGAAACTTTTTCCAACTAAAATGTTGCTTAAATTCAGGTATAAATCAAAATCATGGATTTTCCAACTTGAGTGTTGGTTGTCGTTTTTAGTATTAAATACATATAGTAAAGTTCTTTTTGAATGAGGGCAATAGAAGAGAAAATAAGTATGAACAAAGAATTAAAGACAAAAGCTTCAGCAGTACATATTTGGTGTTGTATCAAGTATTGTGGTTGGTTAAGAAAATCTTGCTTTTTATTAGCAGAAGCTTTTTCTAGGAAAGAAATTACTACTTTCAGGAGGTCTTCAGTAGAACATTATGAAGTTATAAGAGTGGAGAGAGGCTACAAGATCAAAGTTGAAAATCAAGTTAGTATAATATTATTATTAACTGGCTGTTTCTTTTTGTCCTGGTATTGATTCATTTAGATCTAAGATTTGTGAATCTATACTTGGGCCATTGCTAACTTATCTTGTAAAATGGTGCATTTTTAACTGTATTGGGTTGATTTTATCATATCATTTAATAATTTGGTCAATTTTGAGAGTTGACTGTCTAACAAGGCAAACATGTTTAACCCCCTCCACATTCTTTGTGTGCCTTTCCCAAGTCAGGAGCCTGTAGTTCAGTTTGTCATATTTGTTTTTCGTAAATTGTTTTGTTATAAATTAGGTCGTTAGTTGTTTCATATTTTTCATGTCAGGGCCTTTTATAGCCGACTATACGGTATGGGTTTTTCTCATTGTTAAAGTACAGTTGCCTATAATTGCTTACATCCACTTCATTTGAACTTGGGTAAATGTTGTCTAATTGGCAATCATACCACATCTCCTGATTTTTACAGTTGACTGTCTAACAAGGCAGTAAAGGGAAATAACTCTAACTCAAATTATGTCAATGGAAAACTATCTATACCTAAAATTAGGGGCCTCATGGCCGAGTGGTCTGAGTAGTCAAACTACTGTAACACTAGCCTGTTGACACTGAAGTTGTGAGTTCCAATCCTACACATGGCAGGTGCACTGGATTCAAAGTTTAATTGACCATGAGTTTTTCTACCAAAGGTCCATGATTCTCTCCAAGCACTCTGGCTTCCCAGCAACAAAAACTGACTGCCACCAAATATCACAATAGTCTTCAACCTTTAGTTTCAATCTTTGTTTAAAAAATTTAAAACATCAATAACATTGTCAGACCTTCTTGGAATGTAATGAAAATTGGACAGAAGTTTCTTCAAGATCAAAAATAGCAACCTAAGAAATTTTTTATATTTTATATTTTTCTGATTTTACTGTTAAATGAACTTAATTTATGGCTGTTAACAGTACACTTTGACTCTAACAACAGCAATTTTAGACGAAACTGATCCATGTATCTGTTTATAACTTTTTTCAATACTCCTAAATTTTTATTCTGATATAATTGATCTCTTTACAGCATGAGGCAATGAGAAATTTAACAAATGTGATGAATTACTTTGTAACAACATCAGGAACTTATGGTACCAACCCTCTTACCACTAATCGCTTGAGTGACTATGGTATGGTTGAAGACCCATATAATACTGGAAGATTACAACCTGCAGGTATGCAACATGAGAAGGATAACGTCTGTAAAAATAGATTTGAAGAAAAAAAATGTCCATTTGAAGACTGTACATTCAGAAATATTTGTGAGCATTTTAATTGCAACTGTTGAACAACTGACAAAAATGTGAGATTATTGAGATTTTAAAAAATTTACACACAAATGTTGCAATCTAAAGTTGAAATGCAAGTTTTATTTTTGCAAAACCTATCCTGTTGCAATTTCTGCAATAATAAAAATATTTTGAAGTTTCTGAATTTGCAGTTTATTATGTTGTATTGTTGTTTCCTCATGTGTAAGTTCATTTTTTTTTTTTTCAAAGACAAATCAGTACAAAGGTAAAGGGTAGGAGTGAGTGCATACGGAGATAGGTTCTTTCATGGGTTCATATTGAATATAAAAGTTAGGATATTGTTCAAGTGTGAGAAATTCCATTCTTTTTCTAAGTTTTGTCAGTTGAACAAATGAGAAACTTATTTCACTGATGGTATATATTTTCAATATTGATACAAGGTAGATACAAATATCTTGTTTCAGAGACGGATAAATAATATTTAAAAACCACTCTGATTTTCAACAGATGATCTGCATTCCTATGGGAACCACTGTACTTGTCTTCTTGTTGACTTGCTTTATTATTCATATGAGGCAGATTTCATACATAAACTTTTCCGGATGAGTAAAAAAAAAAGCTAGCATTATCTTTTAATTGGAAATTCTGCCATTAGGATGATATCTTCTCACAAATAATTGAAAGTTTGGTGACTATGTTAAATTCATCTATTCACTTGAACCTGAAATAAAAGATATTACTGCCTCATATCAAGACTTGCATCTGGAAATTGATATTGAGGGTCCATTGAAAGCTAAACTTCACTTCATTTTATAATTTTGAAAGTTTTCTCATACATGTACAAGGAAAGAGTTAACTCATTTGTATAGTTGCATAAGATAATACAGTATAATATTTTACACAAGAAAGTATTTACAAATATTCATACAAAAAAAACGAATTAAAAATTTGCAAAGAAAAACAAACAAGGTTACCATAAAACATGAATAATTATAATAAATTAGAATGTATTGAATATTTTTTAACAGAAAAAGAAGGTGAGAGTCTCAGCAAAAAGCTTAGTTTAAATGATTTGTCTTAACATAGTAACATGTTTGTATTGTGTTGTCATTATTTCACTTACTAAGGATTTCTTTATATCACTGGATACCAATGTTTGCCAACATTAATAGAGGCATAATACGAGATTGAGTTTTTGGCTGATATTATTAGTATAAATTATAGAAAAACACACATGCTTAAAAAGAATATTTTGTTTGAAGTACAAAATTTGGTAACCACAAATTAAATAAATCTTTAGTAAATTATGTTGTAGCCTTCTTTTGTATTAGGGGACCTTGACCTTGGGGCTAGAGTTTTAAAAAAGACTTAGCTTATGTTTAGGTTAAGGGTTAGGAAAACCATAAATAATGCTTGGGTTCAGATAGGGGTTTGGTAAAGTCAAAGAATAATCATGGGGTCCAGAAAAGGGTAAGGGTTATAGTAGGGTTTGTGTGGGTATGGTTTTAGGTAAGGGAAAGGCTCTGTTAGGGCTAGGCCTGGAATAAGGGTTAAGGTTATGTTAAGATGAAATTCAGAGTTAAACTTAGGAAAAGGTCAAGATATGGCTAGGGTTCAGATATGGGTTAGGGTTGGGTTTGGTCTAGGGTTTTTTAATGGTAAAGACTAAAGAATGAGTAATAGGTAGAGTATAGCTGAGGAAAATATAATAGGCCTATATGGTCAGGGTCCTATAATGTAAAGGAAGGCTAATGTTGTTCTCTTAGCTATTTCTCTGATAGATCACTGCTGTCATCTGTGAAGCTTAAGTAAATTTACGATTTTTACATTTTTGAAATACACGCAGCTCAGCACTGATCTACTCATTAGGGTGCTATAAAGGGGTTATATTACATGACAACAGAAAACTTTTAATTATTGAGGTTTACTGATATGACCTTGGCATTTAATCTTTAACCTTTATGTATACTATTATACATTTCAAATAGAATTACCAATAGAAATGCTATGAAAAAAATAATGTTCTTCAAATAATCTGTTACCCCTTTATAGCAATACAGTTATATAATGTTAGGTGTTCACATGTTTCTGTTGCTTTTTCTAACACACTGACATTGTTTTATGCAGATACAGTAGCTGACATACTGAATGAACCACCACCAGGTAATGTTTGTGTGTCATTCATTTCTACTTGTATTTGTTATTGAATAGACTATTTTCATATTACCGACTTTTACTCCATAGTATATAATTTTTCTACAGGTTACCTACTCTGTGGTAGGACATTCTGGTACTCAGTCAAGGAAGAGTGGCTAAAAGAAGTAAAGCTAGCTTACAATCTGGGCAATTTTTGAGGAAAATTCAATGTTTTCCTTTCATTTTGTCATGTATAGAAAACTTAAGATAATTATTTTTCTCCCAAAATTTACTGACTGTAAGCTTGATTTACCTTCTCTAGTTGCTCTTACTTGACTGAGTACCAGAATGTTCTACCACAAATTTTATTTAGGTAACCTGTCGAAAATTATATACTTCAGGGTCAAAAGTCAGTAATATGAAAAAGGACTATTGTATCCTGAAGCTGATTCATGTATGATAATTACTGAATTACAGTAATATATGCACATTACAAATGAGATAAAGTTGTCTCCCCTGTGACAAAATGTCGTGGAAGGTCATGTCATTTTTAATTGTTTTTTATGACACTGTTAAGCGTCAAAATTCATTTAATTTATAATGATAGCAAGGAAAAGAATCAGTGATCTGACAGTAACAGCACTTCAACATGGATAGAAAAATTACAAAATGTATATATGTATAAAACAGTCATTTTGATTTAAAATGTACATACTATCAAATTTTGTTTAGCTCTTGATGAATATTTTCCAGTATTAATATTTTAGAGGTTACTCTATGTACATTATAGCTAGAAGTTCAAAGGTATTATAAATCTAATGAATTAAGGTATATAAAATATTTTTCAGAATTTCTCTAAACATAGGTAAAAATGCTTTTTGCCTCATTAATTTTAATGGTACAATAGAGAATATTTACTTTCATTTTAATGATGATTGGGTTACTTTGCATGAAATTTCTACAGTTGCTGTTAGGCTTCATCTGACAGTATTGCTTATTTTTATATATTTCTTTTAACATTAGAGTCTACTTGTAAGTGAAGATTTTATTAAGGTTGTTTGTTAGAGTATATATCTTTTTTTAACCAAAGTGTTTGGTGACAGCACAAATTTTCAGCTAGGGCAAGACATTGGGATCACTTCTGTTGTCTTGCTTTTGTGTTTCACACTTTGTTATTCACAACTTCTTTAAAACAGTTTCACAGAATTCAACCAAACAAGCAGAGATTTTTTTAACAGGACATGAAGTTGTGCACCTCCTTGTTAGCTCACCTGGCCCACAGGTGTGATCCTTGGGGTTTACCATACCAAAATATTGACTCTTCCCATGGTATTGTACCATCCTTAGTACCACATAACACATGTATAATGCTTTATTTGGACCTTCTCTTACTTAGGGAACTCTCAGAATTAGGGCTATATTGCCAATACTATAAACCTGGAAATCGCTTATTTTGTGACTACATTAAATTCCTGAAAATATACCCATCGTAAATAAATTTTAAAAGATAATAATATTGATGTGAAGGGCACATGTATCATTCAATGCTTAAATTTAACTGATGATATAAAAATTTATGCATTTTAATTAAAATAACAATCTGCAAAATATCCACTCTTACTGTCTAATCTTATTCTTAGACCAAAATTCCTTACCCTAAAGCCTTACCCTAACCAAGACATAACTCAAGCCTAACTCTATTCTTTGAATGAGTTCTACACCATAAGTGATGAGTAACCTAAAGTAAAAAGAATGCCATTATTTTTTCTCTGTATAAAACTGTATTTGATGCCAATTGATTTTGTTAAGCCAGTCAGACACATGTCTTGCAAATATTTTTGTAGTTGTTCTTCAGAAAAAAAAATGGCAGAACTTATCTTAGCAGGTACTTTTAAAACTAGCATGTATTTAAATGTTACTTTACAGATAGTTTTTTAGCAATTAACTTGTGATAAATAATATAAAAATTGTTCATGCATATGGTAAGTGGTTCACACTTTGGATGGTGGTTATATATATATATATAAAGTCTTGTACTTTTATTTAAATAGAAGGACATTGTTTTTATTTAGTGACAATACTTTTCATTAGTGATGTATTTTATTGCTTTGTTTTGTTAAAGTACCTTTATGTTTTAGGTACTAATGGTCTTTTAAAATCAAAAACTTAACTTCTGTTCTCATAGATTATGTTACCATTCTTTAATTGATCCATTTTGTGGGTAATCAAAAAGTTTAAATGCTAATTTTGGGAATTGGCATAAGATTTTACTGCAGAGATTAGAATTCCATAAAATACATTCTATACAAAACTACTTGACAGGGTAATCAACACAACATTTGAATCCAATTTTATCAAAATCTATGAAGGAAAACCACAAATTTTGACAACTATGTGTCATATCAAGGAACAGATTACCCATATCCTTGAAGATATCAAAGATATCGAAATATATCTTAATTACAAATAAAATAGTTAAACAGATGTACAAAGATTTCAAAACCAGTTGACTTGCAATATCAAAATAAATGACATTACCTTCTTTCTTTCAGATTATGAAGAACCAGTTCAGTCCAGACCACAGCTCATATCACGTCAAGGGCACAAAACTGTTACACCTTCAAGTACCAAATGTAAGTTTTTGCAATAGAAGATATAAAAATCTGAAAAAAGATATGTACACTAGTGAAACAACAAGTTTCTCCTCCAACACAAGACAAAAAAGGAAAAAACACACACACAAAATAACAAAAATACATAAAATAACAAACTGTACATGGAAGAATTTACTTCTTGACAATTTTTACTAATTTTAGACCATATAAACTGAATTTCAGCTCAACTATTATCTTTCTGATTGTATTAATGTATTAATGTTTTGTTTTTTTGATGATTATGTGAAATAGAAAATCATTGTTGCCCATCAAAGATAGAGATTTGTGTGAGTTTTATACGTGAAATTGAATGGCCTATAGAGTAAAACCTATCCGGTACTTTTATTGTGTTTGCACAATTTTTTAAAACAAATTATGAATTTAAAAACAGCAGTAGATGATGATTATGATAATTGTAAGTACATATTTTGAATGATTTGTCAATCATAATTTTAAGCATGATTTTCTGCATGGGGAAAGTTGAATATTAGATTTGGGTCAGGTAGCATGATAATTGCGTAGAAAGGAATGACAACATTCAATAATGCACTTAAGGTCCTTTGCCAGAAATAGTAAAAATCTTTTGTGATTGTCACTACAAAAGGTGAAACAAGTCATTTTTTTAGATGCTGGCAACTCATTCCATAAAAGAACAGAACTTCACACTGAATTGTATTTGAATAAAATGTGGTGTGAAGTTTGAAAAATAAATATTTGTCAATAATAGATATAAAAAAATTCTCATTTACATTGTGAAATTCTCAATAAAATTTTCACATAAAAACTGCAATAGATTTTCTATTTTTTTACCATTCTCCTTTAGAATATTAGACATATTGTCCTACTTTTTTGTTTTTAGTAAAATTTTCACACCTATTATTCATATTTCATATTTGATATAAAGTGTAATGGGTTGTATATTTGTAGTAATTAGTACAATCAACAATGCAAGGGTGTTTTGTGTATTTTTGTAGCAAGTTACAGTGAAGAAAGTTCTGGTATATACATATTCTATTTCATAACTTTTATGAGGATAGACTAGATTTTAGTTTGATATAACTTGTTTTGGTCACTATAAATCATACACAGCACCAAATATAATCGTTTGCAAAGTTCTTTAATTTTTTTTACCAATAGCTAGTGATACATGTATAAAACACTTTTTTGACTATATAAAGAATCTAGTCCCATTCCTGCATAATCATTGGATATTCCTTTTATCAACTTATTAATGATGTGTATTTAAATAGATTATGTTGTATCTGCTTATATATCTATTTCACAGAAAAGATTGACCAGTAATAAGATTGACCAGTAATAAAAACATATAGCTATAAGTCTTAAATTTGATCACTGTATATTTCACTCAGAATTGTATTTAAAAAAAAAATATATTGAGGTAACTTGTTCATGAAATCTATGCCCAAAACTGTCAAATGGCTATAGATTTTGTCATGCAGGGACCTTTTCTTTTATAACTTTCAACCAAATCTTTTTAATTTTATACAGATAATTATTACATTGATTTAATTTTTGTAGACTCATTTGATCTACTGACATAAGTTAAAATATAATCTTTCAATTTATCAATTTGATTGATTTGCATAGTAAATCTTCTAAGGAACTTTATCGAGGCTGTTACAGAAAAAAGCACCTTGTGGTTTTTTAAGGCACTTTTTAAGGACTTCCTACCATAGAGTTTTTCCCCATTCACTGTAGAACCATTCATTCATGGTTTTGCCTCATTTGATTTTGTGGGGATTGGTTTTCTTGGCTTCTAGTTCTTTTAAATAATATTTTTTGTTAGTTAAATTTTCTGGAGGTTTTGATTTTGTGGAGATTATCTATCCACAAATTAAAACCCCAATGGAAATTTTTCCTTTTACAGTAAATGCCAAAATACTTTCTAATTCAAATGTCCAAAATGCTGTGTTACATATTTTTTTTGTTCATTATTTTGTACATAAATTAGGCTGTTAGTTTTCTCGTTTGAATTGTTTTACATTTGTCATTTCGGGGCCTTTTATAGCTGACTATGCGGTATGGGTTTGCTCATTGTTGAAGGCCGTACAATGACCTATAGTTGTTAATTGCTGTGTCATTTGGTCTCTTGTGGAGAGTTGTCTCATTGGCAATCATACCACATCTTCTTTTTATAAGTCTTATTTATAGACATTTATATGTATGTAGATTGTAGTGTCAAAGACTTTCAAAATAACTTTTTACTCCTGTTCCAAGAAGGGGGACATACTTGTTTACCTCTGACTGTCCATCTGTCCAGAACAAAAATCTGTCACATTGTTTCTAAACACTTACATGTCATAGCTTCTTTAATAATGGCATCAAGCTTCATCTGGTTATGCCATACCATGTGACACATTTTAGTTCCTTTGATGTTCTACCTCCCTTTAACCAACAAAACTATATCTTTAAAATGTTATACACATATATGAACTTTTCATCCTATTTTTTATCAGCAACTACAAGTCTTACCTCCATAATATATATGAGGGGTAAGTAAGTGAGCAAAAGCAAATTGTACTTCTTGGGCTAGAAAAACACTTAGCTGCATTCATATCATAAAATAGATGTTAAGGAAAATGAAATTATGACCAAAAATTGATGCCTTAAAAAGAAACCAGTCAGGTTTGTCAATAAAACAAATACTTTGTCCAAATTTAAGTTTAAAAATTGGAGAATGGAGAAAATACCATATTGATATGTTTTTCCCTCGACAAAGTCATGGAGGTGAGCTTAGGCATGCTGTTTCTAGAGATGACAGTTTCAACAGTTGTTCAAGTTAGTTAAGGCAATTTCAATGGGAACCACTTATGAAAGTCATGATATTTGTAAGGCATTTGTATTACCATGAGCACATCTTATTTCCATTGAGATTATTTGGCCCCATCCGATTAGTCATGGTCTTTAAAACCTTTGTATAGTTTACATTTTACTCAGGCAAGACATATCTCTGTGTCAACAGTTTATATACATAATGTGCATGTCTGTTTCAAATGACACAACCTTATTCCACATATGTGTTTTTGAAAATAAAAAGATTAGAATGTTAAAAAATATTTACATTACATATGTTGCATGTGCACTTGGAGGAGAAAATATCTTTAAAAATCCCTGCCTACAATACAACTTAGCTACTTGTATGTATATGTTTAGCTCTTTATTTACAACTATGGCAAACTATTCATACAGTCTGTTATGGATGGATTTCAAAATAAATGCAATGTAAAGATGAGGCGAAATAAAAACTAATTGCAAAATATTAGATACTAAAAATTTTCAGAACTGAACATTGATATTTATTTAAATTTTGGTAATTCTAATTGCATTTATGTTGAATTTGTTTGCATTGCCTTTGTTTATTTGGTGTGCCTTGCCTGATTATAAAATATCAACCCTTAAATATATGGCTGCTATTTTTGCCTGTAGTTAATTACCAGCAAGCACGCCATTCATACAACACAACAAGAGCAGCTAGTGATTATAAAGTACGAGCAGGGAAGCCATCACTGGATGATATCCAGACAAACATCAAAGCAGCAGGTTTGTCATGGGGGTTATCTTGTATAGGTAGATCTGTGTAGATATAATGTATACTGTGGATTCATTTGTTTTTATTGGTACAAATTGTGATTTGAGAAAAATTGTATTTTCTTGGATACTGTAAATTCAGAAATTATTGCGATTTTTAAAGAATGGACATAAATGCGAGATTAATTATTGTGATTTCAGGAAGATCTGAATACAGATATATGTATAAGATATCAGAATGCGAGTTCTTATAATTGAAATACTCACCTAGTCGCATTATTCGCATTTATAAAAACCCCACAATAATTTCTGAATTTACAGTACTTGGTTTTTTGAAAAATTCTGCATATAAACCTACTAGAAATTCTATTTTGTTGAACTCTGGAATTTGTGGTTCACCTCTACACATGGAATCTATAAAAACTAGTACTTCTAGGTAAATGAATCCACTGTATGGTTACAGACCAAGGTTTACATGAATTAAATGCAAAAAGAGCCATTTTACAATTTACACATATATGTCTAAATTACATTTTCAGAAAATGCAGACATTTAATGTAATTTATTTTACCATATGTAGGCAATGTTTTCACTACACACACAATTGTAGAATGTTTATTTAAGTAAAATAATGGGATGTCTATTAAAATAAAAATCTTGGTCTGCCTCAATCATCACCATTTAACTTCCAAAATATTAATATTTTATTCTATGCAATATTTGGTGGTTTCTATCACGAACATAAGAAACACCACATTAACCGAGACATTGCTTGTTACCCTTTTTTTGTAAAATCCTTGTTATTAGATGTAGCTTTATTTATTATTATCATATTTTTAAGTTGATAATTTTTTTTGATAAATTGAAATTGTTTGATTTGAACTAAACGTACAAGTTATTGACTTAGCACAAGATGCCAGCTGATTAAATTGACTTGAATACTCTAAATTCAGAAATTATTGTTCACATCTATTATTGGGACTTTTAAAGAATGGACAAAAATGTGAGATTAATTATTGTGATTGTAGGAAAATTTTCATACAGATATATATTTTCATTGTGAAATCTGAATCGATGCCTGAATAGACCACTTTCGAGTTCGTTGCATTTCCGTCAAAAACTTTGGTTTTAGTGAACATAATTCATGTGTTTAGAGGCATCCTCATTTCCTTCCAGTGTTGAGCGAGCAGTTGAAAAAATATGATGCTATATTGCATGGATCATTCGACAAATTAAATTCTTATAATTCATAATCAGCACTGCTGTCATTAGGGAATTGTGATTAAGTACCTATGGTACAAACATTCTTTCTAGTTCCTGCATAATGACGATCATGAAGACACTTGATAAACTTTTATAGTGCGGGGATACAGGCAATCCCCTCTATCTTGTAAATGACGTCATAAAGGCACACATAATTGACGAACTTTTCTGGTGAAGGACATAACTCGAAAGTGGTCTATCAATTTTTGTGGCAATTGTAAAGACTGATGACTAGCAGTAATCCAGACAATGAATAAAGAAATATTTTAGAGCTATTTCACTTATTTTATCTTAATCATTAAGAGAAGGTGTAGGGATATTGCTATGTAGAACTTCAGCAGTGCATGAGTCTACATAAATGGGCTAAGCTTTAGAATATCTAGGCCATGCTTACAACAAATATTTGTTTTTTTACTATATTTACTTCATTTTGAGGTTTCAAGTGGTACTAAATGACAAATGCATTTTTTAGACGTATTAGAGTGTGAATAGTATTACTTTCGTCTTAATGAACAACCAGCACTCATTGCCATGGCTTCAATAAATAACTATATGAATCAGTTTATTCTATTAATGGATAAAAATACATGTATCTGTTTATTATATGTTGTTTTTTCTAAAACTGAAATGATTTATAACAATTTTTATATTACCTGCAGCTGCTATAGATATGTTTGATAAAACAATCGACCCATTTGATGAACCTGCTAGGGCGGAGGATTATATCAATCTACAAGATCTACAAAGACAAGGTGAGAGATACCTGAAACTCTATATTCCCAGATCTGCGCATGTAACCATGCTTTTTTAGATTTAGGGCCATTCAGAGCTTAACATAATGCCATTAATTGCTGTATTCGCAATTAAAGCTAACTTTGTTTAGACTAAGGGCCATTCAGAGCAATATATACAAAAATAGACACTTGCCTATTTTTGAAGTCTGTGTAATCACCTCTTAGATGTTTTTGTTAATCAATTATGGAAGTATACCTGAACTTAGTCCAGATCAACTGTTCTCTATATGTATATTCAAAAACATGCAGGGGATTCATGTGTATTACAAACATGAAAAACTTGCAGTGCAAACAACAAAATACTGTTCACTCATAAAATTCAGTGCCGAAAGGCTTGTTGTGGGCATTATTTTTGTTCTAGTTTTTTGTATTGTTAAGTTTCTGTATCACTGACTTATAGTCTACATCTGCTTTCATTCCTACTTCTATACTTTTTTTAGTAATGCACATATATAACTGTAACAACAAACCACAAAGTACTTATCTTATTTGAAAATTTAAAAAAAATTTAAATCCATACAGAGTTAATATTTATCTTCTAAGATCACTTCACAAATTATAAGTAAAAAGCATAGGGGATTTTTCTTGATTTTCTACAACAAAAATTACAGTAGTATTGAAATTATTTGTGATCTAAATTTTGCTATACTGTTTTGTGGAATAAAGATGAATCATGAGACATGTGTCATAGTTTTTTGGTTTTTTTTTTACAAAAACTAGTTAGTCAAGAGAAGAGGAGATGAAAAAATAAGAAACCACCAACTTGCTACCTAAATATTCTCATATTTTGACTATTGGAAGTAAATTTGAGTCAAGGAAGGGAATATTTACTTCAGTTTTTGTTTAGTTACAGAAAAATGAATGCTTACATTTAAAGAGAATATTTGTACTGTGGATTTCAGATATAGCTTGACATTTTATTGCAGAAGACTTCCCTTTATTTCCGGCACCCCCTGTGCCACACACAGCTATGCTCCCACCACCAGCACCACACCAACCTATTCCAACCAAATCATATGTCAATGATGAGCCAACAATTCCACCTGGTAAGTAATCAGGGGAGGAGAAGGACATAAAAGACCATTTTTGGCCTAGAAAATTTTAAGTCTTCGAGAACTACTTCAAATTTGATCATGATATAAGGTTTATGCATAAATTAGGATATAAGTCTTTCAAGTCATACTCTATGCTCATTTTAACATGGTTAGGCATTTTATCTATACACTGAGCATAGTTATCTGACTAGTACAACCTTTTTAGACTGTTTTGTTTAGTTTCCATGAAAAAGGGACGGATTAAAACAGCAATGCTTGAAAAGCTTTGCATACATAATGAAAAGCAAATGTTATAAGAAATAAGTGCAATTAAAAGTCTTTCATTATTTTTATCTAAACATTTTATCATTCTTTGAATGTTTTTAGAATTGTATGCAAAATATGTTTTTTTTTTTTTTTTTTTAGCACCCCCACCACCACGACATGAGAGGGCTAAGTCGGTGCCAAATTTGGCTCAACAACTACAAAATGCACAACTAAATCCAGTGTTGGATAAGATAGGTAGGCAGCTGTACATTTTTATAAAACAATGTTCAGTTTTCTAAGTTGAAGTTTTGTATGTAATATGATCTTCAATGGTATTGTTTATAATATTTCAAAAGTGATAGTTTTTAGAAATATTTGTGGTTGTTTATATTCTCTTTGCAAATATTATGTTGAAAAAAAGTCTTATATTAAAAATTTTGTTACATTCAAACTTCTACAGATCTTAACAAATTCTCCTGAACTGGTCAGTTCAAATTAAAATTTGAATTGAGTATTGAAATAAGAATTGCTCAGATGAAACAGCTTGGTTCATGTGACTTTCTTTTAATTAACCTAAAATCCATCTGAGCAATTTTGGTTTCAAACATGTGATATTTTTTTATAAAGAGCTTTTCAGGAATGAAATACAAAAATAAAAGTGTAACCACAAAAGGGTAAAACTACCACAGCTTAAAGTAGACAACACATTGAGAGATAAAGGTACAGAAAATGGAGGCTTGATAATTTAACCAAAAAGATTTTTGTGGAGCACAGAAAATTCAATATATACATCCACACTAATTGGTTCAAAACTACATCAGATACAAAAGGTTCAGGGTTCTCGGTCATAAAACTTTACTCAGTCATCAGAGTACAAAATTTGTGCGCGAAACACCAAATCCAGTATTTTGATTGGTTGATATCCAAGTCTGAGTAGGATAATCATGCTCAAAAGTTTTATGACCGCAAGGCCAGGCCTTTTGGTTATAAAACTTTACTCATTACTCAGAGTAATAGATTTGTGCTCGAAATATCAAATCCAGAATTTTGATAGGTTTAGCCTGAGTACGATAATCGTACTCAAAATTTTTATTACATTAAGGCCAAATGTAAACTTTAACTGTCATGCTTCTTAACTGATAGTTCAATCCATTTATTTTCAATTTATGGAATTGAATAAAAATTGAACTGCTACCAATGTAGGCAACATAATTAAAAAGTTGATTTTTAAATTCACAAAATAAAAATATGTACAAATGAAATTTTTTTTTCAGCTGATACTAATGCACCGCCTCCATCTGTAAAACATGTACCTAGTGCACCACTATTACCAGACAATGATACCCGGGGTGGTGTCCCTACCCCACAACAGTTAGGACTCAGAAAAACTGACACCACAAAGCCAGATCCATCAAAGGGTGCTATCATGAGATCACCTGTCACAAACCCCATTTCTGTTCCATCTCCACAACAAATGGGTCTAAGACCTGTTAGGAAAAGTGTGAGTTTGACAAACAATCAACCAGACAATAAAGATGTTGATCCAGGAGTTGACCCGTCTCACCCAGGAGATGTATCTTCCATAAAATCTAAATTTGAGAAGATAGTCAATATAACACCACAAAAACAATTAACAGGTTTGTACTGTTTAAACAAAAATATATTTTTGAAATATTCTGCTTATTTTAATTAAGTTTGATTTCAGGATGTTTAAAACTTAATGGCTCTGAAAAAAGACTTTTATAATGTGCATATTGTAATCTATAAAGCAGCATCACTACATTTGTAATTTACCTTTCATTATACATGTACTTGAATATATTTTCTGTATTTTTAAAAGTTGTTGGTGTATGTATCTGTTACAAGAAAATATTGTATTGTGGTATATTTTCCTGTAGTTTTCTGATTTTGAACTGAACTAGTTTGTGAGGTTTTTATCAACAAGATTTTCTTGTCTTTGTTAGGATTTTCCTTAACATTTAATTTTTACATAGGGGTACCTCATGATTTTATCTTACTTTCAAAATTAGAGAAATTAAACTTCTCATGAAAACTTACCTCTCTACAATATTTCTATTAACTCAGCTCATGAGCTTTATATTCTATGTCTAATCTTTTACATATTGTATAAATGGTATATCCTATATAGGTGTTGGATCTGTAATTAATCCAGCCCCTAAGCCTACTGCTTGTCCTAACACTTCGGATCATTCCTACCTAAATACACAGAGTCAAGCAAACAGCGAAAATCCTTATGATGATGCAAAAACACCAGGTAAGACAAATATATTTCAGGTGTAATTATTTTTATTCAAGGGATGAAACAGGATCTGATAGGTAGCAGAAAGTAGAATTTGTATAGTGTTGCAATATATTACCTACCATCAAGATTTCTTAATTCACTGAACAAAAATATAAACTTCTTAGTTTTTAGTGGTCCACGGAAAGTTATCAATTTTTCAGAAAAGATATAATTTTCCAAATAAAAAAATCTTTCTGTCTTCATGGAGAGTTTGTTAAAAATTTCACTGGTCATACTAGAGCCAATTTAACAATGATGAAGAATTTCACACAGAAAAATCAGTGTTCAATTTTTTAATACAAAAGTTTAAGCAATTAATATCGAATGGTTCAGTGCTGTGATTTACCCTTTAAATGGAAAGATTGACAACCATAAGTGGTGAGGGTAGGAGGGTGTGTAATCTTGAATTTCCAGAAAAAATAAAGGCTGTCTAATCCTGAATTTCAGTAAAAATTAATCCCGGATCTGGAAAAATTACTCATTAATTCCAAAGTTCTGATAAGTGTAAATCCCTAATTCCCCCAAAATAAAGGCCCAATCAAGACGTCCCGAGTAAGATCCTTCCGGCCTCGTAAGTCTAGCCAAAACATTTTCTGCAATGTCACTGATACTGGTAATATATTGTAACACTCTTTAAGTTACATGTGAACTTAATGGGTTGTTAATGTATGCAGATATTTATAAACTTCTTCAATTAACTATCAGAACAGTTGATGCCACTGTAGTATTTAAATATTCTATATTAAATTTGCATTGCCTATATACCCAAAGTCAACAGTAGTTTTTGGAAATTTGCCAAGATCCAAAACTTAGATTTTAGTTAGTAGTTAGTCATGATAGTTAATTTACAATATTTGGATTGCAAAAAAATTGTTTTCTCTGATATTTTAAATTGCACAAATGAATTTGATTATAAAGAAAGACACATAATTCCCGTTCATGAAACCCACCTGAAAATAACTGATGTTTAAAAAAAGTATGACTAATATTTAGCTATATCTAAGTTAGAAGACTTTAGAATATTTGGCATACATTAGTAACTTATTTAGTGGTTTGTAGCAGTTATAGAATGGTGGTGGTGTAGCACTATCTGCAAATGCAACTAAATCACAAGCATTTTTTAATGCTCTTCATAAAATTGACCTGAAAAGTTGCAAGAAATTTGTGAAGACAAGAATGATTTATGCTGTAAATATACAAGTTATAAATACAAATCTTATTCCTGTATTCAGCACTATTTATGAAATTATGCTTTTCTGTGTTTTCTTCTTCTTATTTCAATGCTACATTCTACCTCGTGTTTGATTCTATTCTTCAAACTTCATAACAAAAAACAAGCTATTATTAGATTTCTGTCTTGGCTAATAAGATTTTAATTCTACTAACATAATGTAGCACTGAAATAAGATTGTGACTTGTCAGTTGTTATGTAATATGTAGGCCATAAAAATTATACCTCAGACTGTCAACAACAAAGAAAAATTGTTTACAAAAAATATGTAAACTCCCTTTAAAGTGTTGTTACAGTGGCAATTTAGACTAGCTTTTCTTTAAACATATTTTACTTTAGTATGTTTATATGACAAGTCTTCTAGATTCTTTTACAAACACCTTCAGTGTCTGAAAGGCAACAACATCAGTGCAAAAACAGATTTCAAAACATTTGGGCAAAGACGTTTATTATGGCAATTTATGAAATACTATGCAGACAGTCCCAAGTGCCATTGCATGTGTGTTTTATGTTTTGTGTGTGCTTTATGTTTTATGTGTGTTTTATGTTTTGTGTGTGTTTTATGTTATGTGTGTGTTATGTTTGCACAATCCAGTTTGCTTTTTGCAGTAGCATGTGGAAGACAAAGGTCTAAGAGCACACCTACCATCAGCCCTGAGATAAGAGAACAACTAAGAGGTATTACAGTCACATGGGCTTTGGATAAATAGTTCATCAATTTTAATTTTAAATTATATGATATATATGTGTTTCTCACAACCCACTTAAAACCATTATTATTAGTTGATGCATTTTTTATTTTTACATACAACAGCCATTTATTATAGTGCTAGTGTGATTATATTAGCTTTAAAGATAATTATGGTTGCATTTAGATGGAAGTAAAATCTAAGTTTGAAGCACTTTTCTGGATTCACCTTCATCAGGAATGCTCAAAAGCCTAATATTTGAAAGCCAAGTTTGTATAAGAACCAAAATATTTGGAGAGCTATAAGACCAAAAAGGACCTAAAAACATAAGCCAAATCCAATTAAGGTCAGCTTTGCCTCAGGGAGTTGAAACCTTAGTTTCTAAATAGTTTCTAAATTAATTAACAAATGAGATCAGAAAGAGATGTTTTTTGCATACAACGGACATGTTGGAATCTAACTGAAATTGAAAAAAAGATTCATTTAAAAGTGCTATCCTTGCTAAAATGTTAATGAATGAAAACCCTGAAAAAAGGTTAGCATTTGCATAGAACGAACATAAAATAAGTGCTATTTTAAAAGAACTCATTGAATTATTTAAAAAAAAAGAAAATAGGAGACAAGTGCATTGTTTCTTTCAATTTTTAACTAAAAGATTGACATGCTCAAGTTGTATGCAAAATCGAATAGTGTATCCCCATTGTAAAGCAAAGTAAACAAAACACTCCATTTAAGTTTTTATTTTAGTGTAAAAATTTTGTTAATTGAAAAATCTAGGAAATATTCTTGTCTGTGGTCTCTAAACAATCTGACTACATAGCTTTACTGAATGTGTTAAGGCTTTGTGAATTAAATAAAATTTCATAATACAGTGATTTTCAAGTGACAAATGTTATTATTTTATTAATTATTGAAGAAATTGCATACCAATTATGAAATTCTGTAATTCAAAATGACGACTTCCTTTTGTTCGAGAGGTGACTAGTGAAATTTACCCCCTCAAAATAATGATGGCGTCTTTTCACAATAGTCATGGCAAACAAATTACATTAGAATGATATTTTTACTCCAGACCTATTAAGCTTATAGATTTACATTTCTATGTCTGTCTATATACAGTCATGGTAAAATGAAGCTTCTTTCTAATAAGCAGTAACTGCTACTTGCAATCAATTGGTAATCTGTTTCAATAATTTGAGAATGCATAGTTCAATTCTTGGGTTAACCATACCTACTAGTTATTCCTTAGGAATTTGTCTTTCTTTTTCATAAAGGTCCTTATCTGAGAAACCTATGGTTGTTCACTTTTTGTCATTGTTGGAATCCTCAAACTATAGAGACATTTTTTTGTTTACATTAGTCAGAAGTTTTTCCTAAGTAAAAGTGATATTGTTATATATTATTCATATTTCTTACTTAAACTTTGCTTTTACTAAATTTTTAATATATTCATGTATAAATTGATACATTTGTATTATATTAATGATATTTCTTTACTAAAACTTTGCTTTTGATAGATTTTTAACATATTCACTTGTTTGTTTTGAATGGTAGTTCAATAATTTGTTTGTAATAATATCAGTTTAATATAATATCATTCTGTCCTTTTTCAGTCAGTCTGATTTAAATAGAGATCCTGTATCCAAGCTTTGCTTACAAGGATATAAAAACGCTCCGTTCTACTTTCTGTTTTAAAGAACTTTCTGGGTCCTCTAGCTTTATCAGATTAATACACACTTTCAAAAAATTTGAAGCTGAAAGGAGAAGGTCAGGAAAGGGCTGGTTATGGCCTAAAATTCGAATTACATCTGCTCCAGTTGAATCAATTAGTTTTTGAAAAAGATTTGAACGGATTGGTCATTAAAGACGCTCAAATTCAAGCTTAAATATGAAAAACCTATCAAATATGCCATAAAACGACACTTTTCAGATGGTTATTGTCTAATTGTAAGTGGCCGCATTCGTGTTCAGTCTCAACTTTTATATATGTTATGTATTATCAACAAATACAACAAACATTTAAATATTGAGACTGAACACAAATGTGGCCACTTCCAATTTAGACAAAAATCCTCTTAAAATTAGCGCAAATGCTAAAATTGTGAAGATTTCAGTAATTTTGCATAAATTTAATTTGCTAGTACCTGATGCATGTGCATTGTATTGTCAAGAACAGCCCATATTTATGGAACAAAAGTATTCTACTTTCCAATAAATAACTAAAAGTTAAAATTTCCACAAATTTGTAAAAATGCCATATTTTGGGGCTGAAAGGAGTCTCACCAGGCCTACTCCTATCCATTTAATAATTACAGAACAGTAAAGTGCTGTCAGATCCTTGTAAGCAAAGCTTTGACACAAGATCTGCTTTTTAATCAGATTGGTTCTCTATTTAACTTCAAAAATAATTCTGCATGTTAATCAGAATCTTGTTTTAAGATAAGATAAGATAAGATAATCTATATTTATATACTCAAAATATATATATACATATCATAAAATATTCAGTTTAAACAATAAAAAGTGTAAAAATATTAACAATATCAATTATAGTTAAGAATTATATTTTAGTCTTCTCTGTTGTAAATGAACAGATCCAGGTGAGCAACACAGGCTCTTTAGAGCCTCTAGTTTAAGACAAAAGCTGCTACTGAGTCATCTGATGCATAATGTTTTTCAACAACTTTCTGATACTGCAGAATTCAATTTAACATTAATAAAAGGAAAATCTGTAGAATGTAGAAACAAGGTTTATTTATTCTGATATTGACATGCATTTTATCTTTCAGTTTCCAGACTAGCTCCAGAACAGTCATTTATGAGACATTTAAACGATATGCTTGGTGGACAGCAGCAAAAAAAATCCACCATTCCAGCAATTCCAGGCCGTATATCTCAAAACTTTATAGAGGATGATGATGATCTGTATGAAAAACTGCCTGAAACAGATGGATAACTTAACATATGCATGATCAAACATCTTAAGTTATAAAAAACATTTTTGAACATTGTTGTAATGTTAGTTCATGGACTTTTTTTTTTTAACCAAAACAATCAATGAATAGGGTTTTGTCTAATAAGATTGACTTGTGAAGTCAATCAACCCAGTGACTTACTTAGTATGTTATTTGAACTAGAAAATTATTTGAATTATTAAATTAATTTATTGTTGAATTAAATAGGCTTTAGATTTTCTGGGCAGAACGCTAGTATGGGATTTTTGTTTAGACATTTTATAAGTTTGTCAAACCTTCTGAAAATTGTATGAAACTGTGGCAATAGCTTGTCTTATGATTAAGAAATGATTTCTGAAGCAAAATTTGCAATGTTTTTCTTAATTCAGCATTTTAGATGTACATAGTTTTATGCAGTTAACAATTACACCTGCCAACTTTCCCGCTTTATGGGGGATATCCCCCATGAGAGGTGTTGACCTGACCCTTATAAAACTTAATTGTGTAGACTAAATACATGTAAGAAGGCATTCAGAACAGAAATAATTCATTTAAACACATGCATACTCATTCAAAACCATGTATGTTCTAATTAAGTACAATAATGACAAAGATAGGTATGTTTTAGGTCATCTTGTGCTTAAAATCCCCAGTGAAGATTTGAAAAGTTGGCAGGTATGAGTTAGATACACTCTGGGATTTATTTTTTTTAAACATCAGTAACTTAGTTTAACCTTCATGGAATATGTTATGAAACTTTACATAAAAGGTGTGTCACTTTTGTTGCAAACTTGCCCAGAATCATCATGAGAAATTCTAATTTTCCTTGGGAGATCTTTTTTTGTGAATAGATGCATGTAATGCCTCATGCCTGCAAACTAAAAATATGATAAAAAAAAAACATTTATTTAAAATAAGAAAATAAAAATTGGGAGCCTTACAGTATACCAGGAAATAGTCAAAGTAGTATTTGTCTCACCAGCAATGAAAGCTATAGAATTGAAACTTAAGTTTGCTGTTTCCAACATCAGTTGTGTCATTACTTGTTAAAGTTTGTCATGAGGTTACATAGTGGAGACATAAATCTGTGTTAATCATTTAATCAGCTCATTAGTTAAAACCGAAAAGCTTAAAATCAGCAATTTAAAAATTATTAATGAAACTTTACATTAAAGGTGGGTCACAATTGCTTTTCATGAAAAAAAATTTACACACAGTCATAAAGCAGATTTTCCAAATAGTTTTATAAGAATTTGAGAAAATAGTTAAAGCGACAATCGAAATTATTATGCTACAATCATAGAATTAAGATTTAGTCAAATGGTAAAAGGTTTTTAAGGTTTATATCTTCTTGATTGAATTATTGACTTCTTAAAGTTGTTTATACATGTATCAAAAATTTCATACAAGTACTGTTCAGTCAAATCAAGTATATGTAAAAAATTTACCTTCACCACTCTTTTTAAGGTTAAGGTCATTTATAATGCCTTTGACCTTCACTTTTTCTTCAGGACACGTCAGATTAGTTTTGCAAAATATATTATTCAAATATCATATTGATATTGATATGCAGGATTGTATGAGAAATTTAATTTATCATCTTTTCAATATAATACTGCAAATTGGCCAGTTACTTATTTAAAGCTGATAATGTAGAAAGAGATTGTTGATAAATTATACTTTTACCATACAAATCTATTGTCATATTTGTTCCTTTTTGACGGCCAGTTGAAATGTACACTTTTAGAAACAAGATATTTTATTTTTTTTTAAATCATTTGGTTTAGTACATGAAGGAAAATTGCATAGAATCATAATTGTATTTGCATTTATTATTTTTGCACCTTATTATTTTTTGTACCAGCTGCTCAACTTTTTTTTCATCAAAACACAAAAATGTAAATAGAAAATATGAGTATATAAATTTCTTTTATTTTGACTAAATTATGCATTTCTTTAATTCTTGCATTCAAAACTTTAAAGGTAAATTATATATAATATGTTATAGGATGCTGTTGATAATTTATATCCGTTTAACCTGATCTGTAGATACCAGTCTCTAACTCTCTATGTATGCATGACAATTGTGAATTAAACTCATTGATTTTATTCAAGATTTATTTTCGCATTTTCATGATATATGATAATTTGTAAGATTTTACATTATTTTTATTTCATTGTTTTGATATTCTCAAAACGTTAGTGTTATAATTGTATTTTGTTATCAAGATATGTGATATAAATAAAACTTGCAAATGTTGTGAAATAAAATTAGTTTTTTATTACTGTACTCCATTCAGCTGTGATAATTCAGACATCAACATTATAACCAGGATTTTTATCATATATATACATATACATAGATGATATATATTGTACAGGGTTAAAATTTATTATTACATGGTCTATTTTGTTGTTATTATTAACATTTTGCATTGTAATTGAAAGAGGCAACGAATACAACATCTGTAAATCGGCATAATAAACATAAGTTATTAAATTTCACCAAATGTTTCACGGAGATTGTCCTGATTATCTCTCTGTATTAGTTCCAAATCAGAGGCTAGATCTACAGGACCACAGGACTAGGGGGTCTTCAAATTTACAAACTATATTATGCAGAACAAGCTATTACCAAAAGTCATTTCTACCAGCCGTTATAAACCTTTGGAATAATATTCCAGATGACATTCGTTTAAATCAATCAAAATCAGGTTTTAAGAGTTAAGACGTATCTCTCTCAAAATATTAATTAAATACCTTTGTATTTTCACTTAGGCTGTAGAAGAGACTCAGACTCCAGAGTAGTGTTCTAAGGGACCATCTATTTAAAAAAAAATCTTATCGAAAACGAACTGTGTTCCTGTGGTCATGTAGAAACTACCTCTCATTACTTCCTAAAATGTCCAAAATCTAATGAAATTCTAAGGGATACTATCGAGACGGTCCCTTGTTTTAATCTTAATCTTATCTTATATGGGGACAGTTTAAAGTCTGACGAGGACAATATGCAAATATTTCATAAAGTTTCTGAATACATAAATAAAACAAAATGTTTTGAAAGTTGATCTTGTATATATATATATAAATATATATATAAAAAAAAAAATGATGTAAAATCGAGTGGATTGTCCGGTGTAAATGACTATAATTGGACATGTGTGTTGGTTCCAGTGACTGTCTATCAAGAAAGTAAAGTAGAGTTGACTGTTTCATTTTTTGTTTTTTTGTTTTTGTTTTGTTTTACATTTTCTTTCTTTTAATTTATTTTATTTGTTAGTTGTATTTTTTAGGTGTGTGTATTTATTCAATTTATCATATGCTACCTTAAACTAAATATACTGATGGCACGTAATATTGTTTGTTAAATAGATGTTATTTTTTTTGGAGACGGATTTATATAAGTTTTTCCAAGCTTGTTTCCGAATCTCATATTAGAACTTCATGTAACATTGTATTGTAATATTTTATTCTTGTAATTTTTCATTAATAAATACTGTTTAAACTAACATCTGTAAACATTGAACAAAGTTTGTTAGTATTTTTTAATTACTTAATTTTTAATGACCTTACCTTCAAAGATTATATCTTTTGAACCATGAGATTTAAGGTTACCGCATGAAGATTCATTTTAATGAGAATGTCAGCATCTATGCAAAGTTGATCAGTTTAACCTTATTTTTATGCCTTTCTGACCTGATTTCAAAGTACAGTTTATATCTCATGTACTCCAAAATGTGGGATTGTCTAGATTGATTGATTGGTGTTTAACACCACTTTAAGCACTATTGGCTATTTCCTGGCTGTCAGTTCTTATAGGTGTAGAGAACCACAAACTTTTGGCAGGAAAACTGACAAACCTTGTCAATTAATATTGGAATCTAACACTCCTGCCGGGTGGGGGGTTCAAACTTGCAACCTCAGTGTTTTCAGACTTGCGATACAGTAGTTGAACTACTTAGACCACTCGGCCACTGAAGTTCCAAGATCATCTAGACTTACATGCATAGTGAGGAAGCCAGTATCCAGACAAAATGACTATATTGACTTTCTTTTCATGCTTTACTAATGCTTGTTAAAGTTTATAGAAAGTTCATATCTTGGGTCCTGTAAAATTTAAGGAACTGTATATGAAGTCTCATTTTTTTTCACATGATTAATAGGCTATAAATCAATAAACTTATTTGTAGTAAGTATGAGTTTTTATATATAGTGATGAGTAGCATTCATAGCAGTAATTGACCTTACCTTTGTTTAATTAATTACACAATCATTAGACAATGAGATCAACTATGTAATTAACATCAGACTCTTACTTCTTTTAAACTGAGTTTTACTGTGCATATTGCTGTGTGTTGGTTTATTCCACATTGGCTAGAGGTATAGGGGAGGGTAGAGATCTCACAAAACAAGTTTAACACTGCCGCATGTTTGCGCCTGTCCCAAGTCAGGAACCTCTAGCCTTTGTTAGTCTTGTATGTTTTTTAATTTTGGCTCATTTATATGTTTCGGAGTTTAGTGTGACATCCATTTTCCTTGAACTAGTATACATTATTGTTTAGTGGCCAGCTGAAGCCTGCCTCCAGGTGCTGGATATTCTTGCTGTATTGAAGACCCATTGGTGGGTGGCCTTGGGCTGTTTTCTGCTCTATGGTCAGGTTGTTGTCTCTTTGACACATTCCCCGTTTCCATTCTCAATTTTATTTGTAATTAAATCATGCTTCATTTTTTTTTCTGATATACAACCAAACCTCTTTCTCTTCATAAAATTTTTGTTTGCTTAAAACTGGTTTCAGATGTCATAAACTGCTTCAGGAAATTTCATTAAAGGCATTATTTCAAAGACATTAGTGATAATATTATACTCTTTTTTTTTTTTCTTTTTTTTTTGAGGTAATTGGGCTATTGAACTTCCAAAAGAACATTCTTTTTTTTTATCAGTTTTTTTTTTATTTGTTTTTTTTTCATATTGTTAATTTCATGTTTAATTACTGAACACATGTTGAATACCAGAATTGTTTATACACAAAATATCACTTTGAAACCTTTATATACATTTATTAGATATTTTTCATTAAATTTATAAGATATTTTTCATTACATTTATAAGATTTTTCATTACATTTATTAGATATATTTTCATTACATTTATTAGATATATTTTCATTACATTTATTAGATATTTCATTACATTTATTAGATATTTTTCATTACATTTATAAGATATTTTCATTACATTTATAAGATATATTTTCATTAACCTTGCAAAGGTATTGTCCACCTCATTGATTAGATGCATTACTTTCATGTTTTTGTAAGATTTCATTTTAACTACATACCATATATATGTTATACTGATATATATATATATAAATGTTTATTTTGATATGTATTAGTTAGAAAATAAATTTTTAGATTTTCAACTTATTGTTGCTTTATGCACCAAGATATTTTTAGCTACAGTTATTAATTAATATGGTGGTTAGTTATATCTGTCATGTGACTTTCATCACCTTGTGACCTAAATGTAGGCATCGTCACTTCAAACACATGTTGAGCAAATGGGTGAAAAAGTTTGATGCTATACTGCACGAAATATAATTAAAATCTAATTAGTTGGTCACCCCTCCCCCTTCAGACTTACTGGAATTAAGATTACATACCTATGGTACAGAAATTATTTCCTGCAGAATGACAATCCTGAAGATGCTTGAAACTTTAATAGTGCAGAGATACAGGCATGCCTTCTATCTGGTAAATGACATCATAAGGGAGTGTGTAATTGACGATCTTTTTCCGGTGAGACATAATTTCGAGAAATAGCCTATTTAATCACATCTGTCATCTATTAACCTTTTATTGCGGTCGTATATTGGTATGACATTGGCGTCGTCGTCATCCGAAGACGCATTGGTTTTCACACAATAACTTTAGTTTAAAAGAATGGATCTCTATGAAATTTTACCATAAGGTTTAATACCACAAAAGGAAGGTTGGGATTGGTTTTGGGGGTTATGGTACCAACAGTTAAGGAATTAGGGGCCAAAAATAAGCATTTTTGTAACTTCCAGACAATAACTTGTGTGTTAGTGTACGTATCTCTCTGACATTGTACCACAAGGTTCCATATCACAAAGGGAATGCTGGGATTGATTTTGGGGGTAATTGCCTCAAAATTTGAGGAATAAAGGGCCAAAAAAGGGGCCAAAAACAAGCATTTTTCTAGTTTCATGACAATAACTTGTGTGTAAGTGTATGGATCTTTCTGAAATTGTACTACAATGTTCCATATCACAAAGGGAAAGCTGGAATTGAGTTTGGGGGTAATTGCCCAAAACGTTAAGGAATAAGGGGCCAAAAATAAGCATTTTTCTAGTTTCCAGACAATAACTTGTATTCAAGTGTATGGATCTCTCTGAAATTGTACTTCAAGATACCATACCACAAAGGGAAGGCTGGGATTGATTTTGGGGATAATTGCCTCAAAATTTTAAGATTTAGGGGCCAAAAACAAGCATTTTTCTAGTTTCAGGACAATAACTTGTGTGTAAGTGTATGGATCTTTATGAAATTGTACTACAAGGTTCCATATCACAAAGGGAAAGCTGGAATTGAGTTTGGGGGTAATTGCCCAAAACGTTAAGGAATAAGGGGCCAAAAATAAGCATTTTTCTAGTTTCCAGACAACAACTTGTATTCAAGTGTATGGATCTCTCTGAAATTGTACTTCAAGATACCATACCACAAAGGGAAGGCTGGGATTGATTTTGGGGATAATTGCCTCAAAATTTTAGGATTTAGGGGCCAAAAACAAGCATTTTTCTAGTTTCAGGACAATAACTTGTGTGTAAGTGTATGGATCTTTATGAAATTGTACTACAAGGTTCCATATCACAAAGGGAAAGCTGGGTTTGAGTTTGGGGGTAATTGCCATAAACGTTTAGGAATTTGGGACCAAAAAGGGGTAAAAAAACAAGCATTTTTCTAGTTTCCAGACAATAACTTGTGTTCAAGTGTATGGATCTCTCTGAAATTGTACTGCAAGGTACCATGCCACAAAGGGAAGGCTGGGATTGAGTTTGGGGGTGACGATCATAAGGGGTTCAAAAAAATTGGGAGGGGGGGGATTTTTTTTTTCCTTTTTTTTTCTTTAAAATTTTCCATTTTAAGTTGGTTATTTCTGATTTATATATAAAAGCAAATAATAATGATATGGTTTGATTTCATCCATAATAGGTAAATTTAAAATTTTTAAGTTCTTAGAACACATTCATTCTGTGTCAGAAACCTATGCTGTGTCAAATATTTAATCACAATCCAAATTCAGAGCTGTATCAAGCTTGAATGTTGTGTCCATACTTGCCCCAACTGTTCAGGGTTTAACCTCTGCGGTCGTATCAAGCTGCGCCCAGTGGAGCATTTTATTAAAAATTTGATTATAACCAATCTTTGGTTTGTACCTTCCTGAAGGTTTCTAGTTTCAAAATTTTATCTACTGATGGCACTGACCGATATCAACACAACCAGCGTTAGTATCAACAGGAAATGGTGGTAGAATATTTTTCATTTCTTTATTGCAACTTTTTTGTTAAGTATATTGCACAAAAGATTGTATGCCCAGTGGTAATATGAACAGGAAATGGTGATAGAATATTTTTCCTTTTTCTATTCCTCCAACTGTTTTGTTAAGTATGTTTCCCAGATGACTGTCTGGCACCATTCATGGCTGCCAATAGTAAACAAAGTTTTCCTATATACAGTTATAATGACACACTAATAATATCATTTATCGTACAAGTAAGTCAAAATAAATCCAAATGGTTAGTTCATTGCGGATCCAGAATTTTGAGAAAATGAGGGCCCACCAGGGCAATTATAGGTGTGGCCACATTTCAAATACACACAGAATTATTTTCAAAAACACACATTTATCAATCTTCATTTGTTGATTGGGTCTATTTGCAATACATTTTACAGGCTGCAGAACATGTGTTATGTATGATTATATACATTTCACTCATACTCAGAGTAATAAAGATATGGATGGGGTTTACAGAATAGAAAATAATGCTACAAAATGTTAAGAATACAGAAAATTGGGTATTAACAATCAAAGAAAAGTATGATATAGTGCAAAAGAAGAAAATAATAGAGAAAAATAATGAAAAAAAAAACAATACAGAAATGAAGACCCCATTTTAGACCCTCATATACTAGTAAGCAATGAGGGAAATTTAAGTTGACTAGGCATCATCTGTGGTATATTGATACTACAGACTGACTTGGCACCTGTGTTACTGTCAACAAAACAGAATAAGACACATGTAATTGTTTTCTCTACAGTGCAACATATGCACTAATTGTGGAAAGATGACACCCATTCATCCATGCAATCCAACAAATACAGCTGCACATAATTTTTGAGTTGAACATTTACAGTTTCCATTGGCAAAGACTACCATTTTTAAAATTTCAAAGTTAAATGGCACATTTACACATGCCAGTTAACATTTATATTAAGTTTCATTAAGTTTGGATTTTTTTTTGAAATTTTGCTGTTTCCATGGTTATCATGAGTGACCATTTCCAAAATTCCAAAGACAGATGCCACACTGGAACATGGCAGGGAACATACCGTTAAAGTTTCAGAAGGTTTGACCTACCATGTTAAGAGAGTAAATGCTGCTTTAAGGTTTTCTCCATAGGGTCATAAATGGAAAACTTTCCTCAGTTTCCATGGCAATATATAGTAGTTCTGATGATTCTCAAAATCACCCAAAACCTGTATATAGTGGACACCCACGATGTATAAAAAATTTATGATTTTTAAAGTTCAGGCATACTCAAATTGTACACCAAAAACAAAAACTTTATTTTTTCATATATTTTGCATATCATGCAGTTTCCATGGTAACGCCAGTCTTTTTTAAAGTTCCAAATTCACTGCAACTCTACAGATGGTGGTCCTCATTATGGTGAACAATCATTATGATTGGTGAGATTGGCTCCTAGAAAACTGCATGACAAAAATAGGTGGAAGTATAATAATAATACAGATAAAAAAACAGAGGCAAAGCAATATGTCACCTTACATTTTCGGGTGACATCATTCTGTGAAACACCGACCTGTTCCATAAGGACAATTTTCAACACTTAAAATAAGAATGTGTCTATAGTACACGGATGCCCCACTCGCACTATCATTTTCTATGTTCAGTGGACCGTGAAATTGGGGTCAAAACTCTAATTTGGCATTAAAATTAGAAAGATCATATCATAGGAACATGTGTACTACATTTCAAGTTAATTGGACTTCAACTTCATCAAAAACTACCTTGACCAAAAACTTTAACCTGAAGCGGGACAGACGGACGCACAGACCGATAAACATAATGCCCCTAGGTGTTGCATAAAAATAACTCAACATGAATTAAATGAGATGCGGGGTATATGTCGTTGAGACAGCAATCCAACAACACAAAAAACCAAAGGACATCAAGAGGACAACATATATAGGTCTTCAACAATAGACAAGTGTCTATTCAACATGCCAAGCTTTAAATTGTCCCGAACTTGAAAAAAAAAGTTGTGATTAAGTTTAACAGAATCTATCAAAGATTAGTCACCAACATCACATTTTCTACTTGACAAAATATCAACATAATACAACCACCAACGAAGCTCCTCACATGGGCAAAAAAAAGGAAACAACACTTTTTTAGATTTACCTTCATGAGAAAAGCTCGAAGCCCAATATCAGAAAGCCAACGATGTATAAGAAACAAAACAATTGAAGAGCTATATGACAAAAAAAGACCTATAAAAAAGCCAAATCCATCTATTATAAGGTCATTCATTTTGCATGGAATGGGCACATATATGAATATATGGCGGAGTTAAACTTATCTCAACCCTCCCCATTCTAAACTCAATTTGTGGACTAACAAAAGTTATATTAACAATATACAATAAAGATCAGTACAGTAAAATCACTTAACTCCAAATAACGGTATAAAAACTATCTTAACAAACACGCACGAGAAAACAAAAATATATGAGATAGACAATCGAAACTTTTGAAAAATCCATAATTATTATTGTCACATGAATATCTTTATATACAAAGCTGTTTTCCAGTCGTCATGGAGTCTCAGCAAAGTTGTCTGACACCAATTATCTTTTCAAAATTAATACATATATATTGTGGTTTAGTTAGTTAGATCAGTTGATAATAGGTCTGAATAGAAGAGAGCCTAAAATTAGGACATTTGACAATCAGATTATATGATTCATAAATTAAATAGTTTGAAGAGTAGCCTTGATAGAAATTTGATTTTAATGTTAATAAGGTTTTTAAACAAGAGGCTCTCAAGAGCCTGAATCGCTCACCTGTTAATTTTTGCTTAAAATCTTTCCACAATGATAATTTTGCTTTTCAATATATATTAATGAGTGTCTTAAAAATTCCATTTAAATGTTCTTTGTATCTGTCATATTTTCTTCAAATGTTCTATCTTTAGCCATGGCGGCCATATTTTTAGATGAAACAGAAAATAAAACACAAACTTTATTCTAGATACCCTAAGAATCATTTAGCTAAAGTTTGGTAGGAATTGGTTCAGTAGTTTCAGAGGAGAAGATGTTTGAAATAGTTTACACCAGACGGACGACGACAACGGACAACGACGGACGCCAAGTGATGGCAAAAGCTCACAGTTCCTTCGGAACGGTGAGCTAAAAACAACATGCAAAAGCATCAGTAGTTAAAAATGAAGTCTTCAGTTTTATCAAAGTGTATGATTCAACTTATATAAAGGGGTCTTGACGGTGGAGTGATGTAAGTAGTTCATCTACAGAAATCACAAGCATGTCATCAAAATATGACCTTCTGATCATTTTCACCACAAGTCAGTTTTGTTTTAACTCTTTTAAGTTTTTGAGATAACTCTTTAAGATCAAATTCTTCTCTCACAGTCGTTAAATCAAAATAAGTATTACTTGACCACATTTTTCTATATTTATTTAAAAATGTGTTTACTATTAAAGGAAGCAACCATTTAACTTCAAGGGGGGGTTATGGTTTTTTGTCGGAGTCAAAAAATTTTTTTTTTAGTTTTTCGACGCTATCAATCAAATTATTTTTTTCAAAATTTAACACTATAAAATATGGGGAAAATCTGCATTCAGAATATTTTTTTTTTCTCATCTGCTTGACCACAATATTTTTTTTTCATCAAATTTGGGATCAGAATATTTTTTGAGGAAAAAGCCATAACTGCTCCCAAAGACTTTTTACACTATTTTTCTTTTCTTCAATCTTATTCCCAAAATACATAGATTTTGCATCTTAAACAGCTCTTTGTGTTTTGTTTCTACATTTCCAAAATTCTGAGAAAAATGTTTGCTACCAATTTTTTTATACATTTAAAATATGTGTCAGAGAAGAAGATCTTTGAACAAGTTTACGAAGAAGGAACCAAGTGATGACAATAGCTCACATGGCCCTATGTGCCAGATGAGTTAAAAACATATTTCACGATCAGCTTAAATTGACTGAATGAGAGAGTAGCAATCTGAATATGACATGCTTGAAAAGAATAAAGGATATAGAGTTCACAGCAATCTGAATATAACTAGCCTAAAAAGACCAAATGAGAACCTTCACCATCACTCTCGATAAAATTCCCTGAAAAAGATTGAATAAGTCTAAACAGCTATATGTGCATTCTCGCTGTGTTGAAGACCCATTGGTGGCCTTCGGCTGTTTTCTGCTCTTTGGTCTGGTTGTTGTCTCTTTGACACATTCCCCATTTCCATTCTCAATTTTATTTACCAGTTCAGTTCATAGAAAGATAAGAAAATTTCTCATATTCAAAGAAATACTCAGGAGTATCAGACTATCAGCACTTGGCATCATTCCAAAATAGACTGTACAGAAGCTGCTGCTTAATTTGATGAAAAGCTACAACTCTATCTAGTCACTGAGAAGTGCTACAATGTTTATATATAAGCAGCACATAAACAGTAACAAGAAAGGCTATTAACTTGTGAAATTTTAGAACCCTAAACACAGAGACCGGCTTAACTTCCCATACGTATGAATAGTATCCAACTACTGCGTGTACTTGATTTTCAAGTCATAAAAAGTAATCTCTGTATGTTGTGTAGCCTATCTTGTATTTTTTTCATTTTTCTCTGAATTGGCTGTAAATAGACAGTCTATTTGACATAAACAAACATATCATATCTGCTTAGACATGTTTATCATATGAAGCTTTCATTTGTTTTAAGTATCTCTGATAAGTTAAACTGTTGCTGCTGTGTATATGGTCTTTTTCTGGCACAGGCAGAGTAGAAACTACTGATTTTCACTACTTCTAGATTTAACCCTTAGGTTTTCTTCTTGATACAGAAAACCACCAACGTACTGATGTTTACTTTCCAGCAAAATATAGTATAAATGTTTTGTACTGTTAACCTTTGTGTCATAATTTTTTAGAAAATTTCCATTACGGATGTTTTTACATTGTTGTCTCACTGATGCATCTCACATCTTTTAATCAGTTTTCCCAGCTTCCTCCACCAACAAAAAATGATCGCCAAGAAATAGTACAATAGTGCTGACAGTGGCATTAAACACCAATCAATCAATCAATTTCATCAGTTTTATTCTTAGTCTAAAACATCCAAAAATAGATGAGATTTGTTTTTTTTTAAGAAAAGCTTAATGCTGATATGTCTTAACTCTGACTTGCAGAAATGTATATCTTGTAATGATTCTCTATGCTAAATATAGTTGTTCTGTATTACTGACTTCAAAAAGCATATGATAAAATCTATTATACATCTCTTTATGCAGTGAAAATGAAAACAAGGTCACACACAAGGCATATTGCCAAACAGAAATTCAGACAGCTGAGACCATGGAGCATCTTCTTACAAAATAAGCAGTATCAAGGGCTTCTCACCATTCTAAAATACAAAGCTTTATACCAATAGTTTACACTCTTGTCACCACCCCAGGATGAGCATCCCTATGTCTTGCCACTCTTGCAAAAAAAGTTAGGGACGACATCAAAAGATCAATGTAGGATAAAAACTTAAATCAAATAGTTTTGGGGTGGGGTGGGGGTGGTGTTAAAATTGCTGCAAGTTTTGTTTATCCAAAATCGATTTTACATATATCCATATTGGCCAATCAATTTTTCTCAAATTAAGTTAAGAGGGGTGGGGGACAGTGAAACAACTATGTGAATTAAATTTTTATCCTACATTGAACTTTTAATGTCGTTACTTATGGTTTGGGGTCTCTAAATACTAGTATCTAATGTAAAAAAAAATTTGGCCCTGTGTTCTAAAGATGATAGATCAATGTTTTTTTTTGGTCCGGTAGTTTCAGAGATGTTGGATTAGTGTTTAACATCCAGTGGGAAATATTACAAGCATATCAGTATGAGCACATGTTCATGCGACATGAATATAAACCTCATATTTATAAATAAGAAGTTTACAAAACTAGAATTGTTCGAAAAAACTAAGAATTTTCTACTCAAAGGAATGGGTCCTAAATGCTCTTCAACCTCGTACTTGAATTGGCCTTTTAAATTCTTTTTTGAGCATCACTGATGAGTCTTTTGTAAACAAAATGTGCATCTGGCACTTTTACAAAATTATAAGCCTGGTATCTTTAAACAAACATTACAGACTCTGACCAGTCTTTGTTCTTAGATATAGGAAGACGTAGTATGAGTGCCAATGAGATAACTCTCCATCCAAGTCACAATTTATAAAAGTAAACCATTATAGGTCAAGGTATGGTCTTCAACACAGAGCCTTGGCTCACACCGAACAACAAGCTATAAAGGGCCACAAAAATTACTAGTGTAAAACCATTCAAACGGGAAAACCAACGGTCTAATCTATATAAAAACGAGAAACACTTATGAACCACACCAACAAACGACAACTACTGGACATCAGATTCCTGACTTAGGACAGGTGCAAACAATTGCAGCGGGTTGAAACGTTTTAATGGTACCAAACCTTCACCCTTATCTGAAACAATAGTGCAACATCACAACATAGAAAGTCTTACTCCTAAATGGAGAATGCTTAGAAGAGAAGAAGCAAATACCAAATGTTAAGTCTTTGGTTTAACTCTCCTTTAGTACGCTGTCTTCAGAAAACTGAGATGATTCAGAAAGATGATGATGATTAAGTATTTTTTGTTAATGCACAACAAACAGACAACGGAAGACAAATGATGGCAATTATAAGCTAACAAAGACATATAATCTCACTCTCATAGGTCTCGTAGGTAAAAATAACAACTTAAATACAATTAATTACAAATAAAAATACGATAAGTTCTTCTGGAGCAAAGGTAAAATTATCAGATGTTCTTTAAAGCAGATACATTATAACAAATAAATATAAACCCCCATCCTCCCTATATTTTAAACCATCCCAAATGGCCAGTTATCTAGAACTTTGTTTACAAGCTTATTTTTGTACAGAGCTCTAAATAATGACCTAATGATAAGTAAGAATATACATCTGATAATTACTCTTATGGCAATCAAACAATTAAATTACACATTTGTAGTTCATATTCAAATTTTTCTTGTACGATGCTAAATGGTGGATGAAAAATTACTTACTCCCTACAGCTTAACACTCTCAAGCTGCAGACCAAATATTAAATCATTCCTTCAATAGGAACCATGAAAAGTTTGACGAAAATTTTCTTTGTATAAAATTTCAAACTATCAGCAAACAGGAAACGAATGCATGGTGGATGTAAAATTACTTACTTGCTTCAACTCAACACTATCAAGCTGTAGACCAAATATTAAATCATTCCTTTTCATAGAAGCAAAGAAAACTTTCTGACAGACAGAGTCAAGCGGTTACTAGACCTGCTTTGGCCTAACACAGATAAAAATAGCAAATATGATTAAAAAATTTTAACTTGATTTAAAAAAATCTAAACTTGACTAAAAACTAACTAGCAAGTTGTACAAATAATTCAAAAATTTAAGTAACCAAAACACCAATCCTCCCTCATAAAATATCAGATGCATTTTGTTACACAAGATTGTCTATGTATGTGCCTGTGAGAATCACATCATTTTTTGGTATTTAACTATCCATTAACTTTTGAATTTGTTTGAAATACTAAGGTTTCTTAACCCCAAGAATGGAAGGCCTTAGCCAGATTTGGCGCAACTTTTGAAAATTTTGAATGGTTTCCAATGTTTTTCAAATTCTTAATTGATTTTTCCTTCCAGCTGCTATGATTCGAGAGCCACTGACGAGTCCTGTGTATTGATGAAACCTATGTGTGGCAGACAAAAATTTAAGCCTGATATCTTTATCGAGTTTTTACACCCTTTGAAAGCATGACATTATCTAGAACTATGTTTACAATTTTTTATTATTATTTTTTTTTTTCATTTTACATCTTTTTTTTTTACAGAGCTCTACATAATGACCTCATTGAAAGTTTATACATCTGATATATAAGTACAAAATATTTTTATTTATGTCAAAAAAATACATTCTAAATACTAAACATAATTATAATAATAATAAAAAAAAGGAGTTTACTATACTCTATCCTAATTAATTTATTTTTAAATACACCACAAAAATATCAAAATAAATACAAAATGTGCTCTCTCTCTCTCTCTCTCTTTTCAGGCTAAAAACATTCAACCAAACTAAGGCTTTAGCATATAGCTGTTTTTCCCTCCCTTTCTCTCTCTGTCTTACCATCACAAATAATTTTAAAAAATGAAGATAAATTAAGGTTTTCACTCTGTTGTTCAATGGTTAAGTATGTCCTTATTTTATCAGTTGAGTTTAAATTTAAAAGCTAAGTTTATCAGTAGAGATATCTGTAATTTCATCAGTTGAGTTGGTTAAAAATTCACCAGAGTAGTTTTTTTGCTGAATGATTCTTGAGTTCTTTCAGCTAAGTTTTTTTTTCAAGTTCTATATTTTAATCTGTACAGTAGTATCTATGAGTTCATCTTTAAGTTTACGGGAGATGTTGTTAGTCGTTAGTCGTCTGATTATTTCTGACAAGATTTCATCACATCCTTTCAATGGATCAGAAGCACTTCAATCTACAAAATGAAATCAAAATCTTCAATTAATTCATTCAGTAAGTTAGTCTCAAACAGTAAAGTAGTCTCAAATGATCATGTATCTCTAACTTTGCATTTCTTTCAATGGATAAAATCCTTTACAGCTATCGTTTTGAGGTTACTGTCCAGTATTATTCAAAATGACCAACACAATCCTCAAAACATTTCAGCAATATCTGGTACCAGTAGGCTCTATTTCAGTGCCCTTTTTCAAATCTTCCAATGATCAAGTTCAACACTAGCTTTCCACTAGGCCAATTATTTTCATATGTTTTGCTATAGTTGCCCATTAGACTTAAGTATATACAGTGAGATTTTTCATGTACTTTAAAGATTAATAATATATAATTAACACTGTATTACTTATGCTCATAGCCTCTCTTGATCCTGCTGATAGGTATACTTTTTTTTCATCTCTAAAAACTTTTAAGATGAAGATCAGCATATAAAGCACTGCTCTTTGATAAACTAGTTATTTTCTAGTTCATAGTGAGATTTTTTCTCTTCAACAAACAATAAATGAAAAACAGCAATAAGAGCACTACCTATTTGATAAACTGATATCAGTTGTCCTCCTTAGTATTCAGGATTGTACATCCAATGATGGATGCATCACCATCAATCCTCATGATTCCCCTGTATTTCTGAACACTTACCATTAATTTTTACAGGATATTGTCAGAAACCTTCTCCAAAAGTTAAAATTAGGTGATAATTAATACAGCATCAATCTGAAAATAAATGTTAAAATGAAATCATTTGATTGAACAAGTCACTTCTAGGGGAAATTCTCTCTCTCCCTTTAATATCTCTCATTAAGGAGAAAAAAATACATCTGAATTAAATGTTAAAATGTTGAACTTCCTCTTAAAAAGTAATTGTCTGATACTCCTGGTTTCTCAATGAAAACTAGGTTTACAGTAATTTATATTTATTTATCTGCAGCTTCCTTATATACTGTAAATTCAGAAATTATTGTGAGCTTTTTATTAATGGCGAATACAAGACTACTTGAGTATCGCAATAATAAAAACTCGCATTCTGATATTCTGATATCAAATACATATATCTGTATGTTGCTTTTCCAAAATTCGCAATAGTTAAACTCACATTTTTGTTAATTTTTCAAAAATCCCAATAATAAATGCACGCAATAATTTCTGAATTTACAATAGTCTGTTATGTCAAATGAACTGGTTTTTGAGTCAATACTAGAAAAATCCTTTGAAAATTATCATAACATATATAATTCATAAAACAAAATCACTAAAAAATGCAAGATGTTGCTCTATTGCAAATGTCTCACAACTTTAAAATACCTTCGAAGTCTTTGGTTTGATGTCAAGTGAGCACACTACCATTTTACTACCAGGAGACCACCGAGGCCGTACATGTTGTTAATACATTGCCTCCTTGTCACTCAAGGACAGTTGTTGTGTGATCCACATGTAGCAAATAATTCCCTAAACAAAGTGCTAGGAGTTTGCAGTGAGGTGTTAGCTCCATGTTGAAGGCCTCACTGCATCTTTAAAATGATTGATTCTTTGTTGTTTAGTTAAAATCCAGTGGCAAATATTTCATGTATGTATTTTGAAATTAAAGAGTTATAATAACAATACTGTTCCTTATTTTGGTTTTGTCAAGTGCATAATGCTTTAATACATAATATACACTTTTACATTGTCTAAATGAGCTGTTAAATTCTTTAGCAGACCATAATACATTAGTATGCATCACAAGGAACCTCACACAATGGCAATGTTCTTCTATTTTTGTTATAAATAGGAACCTCAAAAGGATCTTTTTACATATTGTCTCAGGTTGAAGTTAGAGCTTCAATTTTTATTTCTGCAAGTTGAATAAAGAGCTGCGCCATGAGCGCATGATACGCCCGTCGTTTTTTCAAAAGATAAAGTTCCATAACTCCACAATGTCATATCAGAAATTTATAAAAAAACAAACTAAAGGGAGCTTATTTTAATAGATATAAACCAGTCACCAAAGTTTCATGAAAACTGCTAAAACACTTTGTCCAAAAACTGGAAAATCCCCCTTTTTTATGAATAAAATCCCATAACTCGGAAATGTAAAATCTAAAATTTATAAAAATCGAAAGGGAGCTAAGTCAATAGATATAAACAATTCACCAAAGTTTCGTGAAAACTGCTCAAAACATTTTTGAGTTATTGTCCAAAAACTGGAAAATCCCCCGTTTTTAATGAATAAACTCCATAACTCGGAAAATTTAAATCTAAAATTTATAAAAATCGAAAAGGAGCTTAAGTCAATAGATATCAACAATTCACCAAAGTTTCATGCAATTTAGTTAAAGCGTTTATGAGTTATTGTCCGACATGTTGACAACGGACAGACAACAGTATACCATAATATGTCCCGTAAACTGACGTATAAAAATTGATGGGACTTGACTTTTAACACTGTTGCCTGCTATAAATTCTGGTAAAAAGGTAAACTATTTTCCCCCAAAGGCACTATTCTAAAAAAAAACTGTAGATCTAAAATTGTTAGTACTTAACAATGCTTTCCATAATCTCATAAAGCCTTACAATAGCACTATTCAAACATAGGGTGAAGGTTTGGTACCATTAAAACGTTTAAACCCGCTGCATTTGTTTGCACCTGTCCTAAGTCAGGAATCTGATGTTCAGTAGTTGTCGTTTGTTGATGTGGTTCATAAGTGTTTCTCGTTTCTCGTTTTTTATATAGATTAGACCGTTGGTTTTCCCGTTTGAATGGTTTTACACTAGTAATTTTTGGGGCCCTTTATAGCTTACTGTTCGGTGTGAGCCAAGGCTCCGTGTTGAAGACCGTACTTTGACCTATAATAGTTTACTTTTATAGATTTTGACTTGGATGGAGAGTTGTCTCATTGGCACTCATACCACATCTTCTTATATCTATAGAAATCAGGAAAAAAATTTAAGATGGGCGTGCATGAACAATTAAAAGTTTTCAACCTTATAAAATAATTATACCTGGTGGTAAATTCCTTGGAAACTGGTTAATACTACGTAGTCTAGAGCTGTAAAACTGCTCAACTGTGTCTCCTGAATACTAAATTCAGGCTACCTTTCTCACTATGGAAGCTCAGTTAATATTCATTGGGTTTTCACCAAATGGCATTCTTATTTTGCAATTCTTCAAGCAATTACGACGAATGCACTGTGAATTTGTCTGCACAAAAAACCATTGGAATTGTCCTCTATTTTCTTACCAGTAATGTTGGAGGTCTAGAGATTCACCCATAAAACCATCTATTATTGTTCAGAAAATTATTTCTTAGTTGAAAAATCTTGCAGCATCTATCTTCAATTTATACTATTCAGACTTTTCAACTCTCTGTAAACCAAGCATCAAAATAATCTAGTAGTAATGTCAAATTGGCTTTCCATACATACCATATTTTTTTCATTCTATAAACTCTCATTTCGTTATACTTTTTTCCAATTTTTCTTCCAAGCAAAGTCTCCTATTTACCATTGCCATGACGATCAGGTATATCTAGAAGACGAAATAGTAATTTCCACCATATACTATTGCTAATGTTTCAAAATCCTCCAGGAAATCTTCAAGTTCACAATTTACTTTTCTAACTGTTTACATATAAGTTTGTAATCTCAAGCCAATCATCTCTTATATCTGGTCAAAACTTAAATAGCTCTCCTCAGAAATTCTCCAATCTATTACATTATTTACAATACATTTATTCTTTCAATTTTCAAGTTTTATTGAAATCTATTTTCTTCTCTTCTCTCTCTCTAGCCATGTTATCATTGGTAAATAATATTTATCATGTTTATACACAGATGTTAGTAAATTATTTGTTAGTAATATATATACAAAACAAGTTGAATTAAGATTACTACTGATACCCCTGCTTTATGTATTCAGAAATGAGGAAGTTGATCAGTCATGGATGTGAAAAGCATCTACATCGTATACTCACATCATGTTTTCTAATTTCACGAAGCCCTGATTCATAATATTAAAGTGTATGGAAAAATTTCAAAGGATAGGCAGATGTACTGACTGACAGTATTTAAATAGAATACCATTGGAGCAGGGGTATAATTACAAAATTGAAAAACAATATAAAACTTGACAGAAATATCATTTTAAATGCTATACAATCAAAATAAGGTTCCAACCATGACTGGCTTTTATATCAAAACCAGATTATCAAAAATATAGAGTTTATATATGAGTTTCAAAGTGGTATAATATAAACATGTGTGTTGTGTACAATATATCTCATAGTTACAAAAATACATGTTCAATTTTTCTTGGCAAAAAGTACAATCTAAACGCAAAAGTACACTTCAGATTGTCAAAAATCGTCTGACCATTTGAAGGTATATAATAGTATATATATAATACTATGCCTCCCCTTTGAAACAACTAATATACAGTGAATAAATGTTTTTTTATCTCCCCTTGAACTTCATCAAAAAAAAAAAAAATAATAAAAGTGGCGAATAAATGAATAAATGGAGTGAAAAGTTCAAAATTTTCTAAAACATAGTACTTTCCTGGATGTTTGACAAATCAGTAAGAGCCATGCATGCACATTTTTGTAATGCTCAGGCCTAAGAAAAACAATCCAAGGACTTGGATGTAGTTACAAATGGAATAACAATAAATGTCTATTGTTAAAGACTGTTGTTAAAATGGTTACCGATGTATGTCCTATATTTCCTTTTATTCATAAATCTTTTGGGTTCTAATGTATTTATCTTAAAAACCATGATTTTAAATTCCCAGTACTAGAATGATATTTTGATCAACTGTTTGTTTTACATCCAGTGGCAAATATTTCATGCATATTTAGGAAAAGAATTTTTTTGTGCACAGGTTCTTTAATGTGCAATATCCTTACACATTAGCAACAAGATCTGAAATCCCTATTCTGACTGGATGTGACTGCATATTTATACATACTGAAGTCAAAAGTAGCCTCCTTAAGCAAGTGATGCTTTAAAAGGTTTGGAAAAGTCCTGTTTACTATATTTCTATACACATGGCAACCCTTGTGATCACATGTATTTAGGAAAGTCTTCTTTTTTTTTATATACAATGCTATGCAAAGATGTTTTTTGTTTGTTTTGTTTTTAACACAGCAATTTTAGTTTGTTTCTACACAAAATTTGAAATTCGAAGACTGAAAGACAACTTTTACGTCTAAAGATGAAAATTTTCAAAGAATATATTTAACTGATGATTGTAGATTTTTTCATTTATTTTTATTTTTTTTTTAATAAATGAACTAGGTTTGGGATTTTCAAAAATTTTGGCCTCAAGCATCACTGAAGAGAAATTAATAGTGGAAATGCACATCTGGGTCAGAGAAATTGGAAACATAAATGTTTTTACTTTCAACAAGGTGGATACCTCTGCTTGTGGACTGTTAGTCCCAAAGGATATCATCAGTTCAGTGCCTAGTACTTAGGAAGTGGCATGAATATACAGATATTGTTTTGCTGAAATGTTTCAATCTCCCACGTTCCCAGGTCTGGCTCCTAAAGTTTGGCTATACTTTAGTCCTTTTTACTTTTCAGCTCTGCAACTTTTGTACTTGGTTTATGACTTTCATATATTTCAGCATCCAGCAGCACTGAAGAGACATTAATTATCAAATTGCATATCTGGTGCATCACAATTTGTACTGTAACTACCACTGGATTGAGCAGAGGTATCACCTGCATAGTAGCCAGTACTTCAATACTGACATGACAATATGGAGTGTTGTATTCTCTATCTATTTATATCTATATTTATGTTTATATTGGGTTATATGACCGTTGGCAGTCTTCGGAGGTCACCTCGATGGTTAATTAAATGGCGTCTAGACTAAAATACACACAAAATGCTGATACATATTATCGAGTACATGCATCGTGAATTGTTTATTTTTGACTTTATAATTTGGATATACGTTTCAGTATGTTATAAATCAAATATGAGAAATTTGGGTCAAATCAGTGACCATGAATGATAAATGGTTGCTGCTTTAAAAGGGTTTCGCTGAACCAAGTGTTCTTTATGATAAAGTTGACCTTTTTTTTTTTTGGATGATTTACTGTTGACTTAAATTCTAGAGTTTAAGGGGGCATTAGCTATCAGTACAAAGTAAGTCACTCATTAGGGTTTCCTACTTTGCATACAAACATATTATTGCAGGGGCGGATCCAGCCATTTTAAAAAAGGGGGGTTCCCAACCCAGGATAAAGGGGGGTTCCAACTATATGTCCCCATTCA